>VFFE01006510.1:701004-784002 GCA_008921705.1 Burhinus oedicnemus | reverse complement strand
ACATGGGAATAAACATTTCTTGACATTTCAATAGACAATTTCTGTCATAATATTCTACTGTTCTTAATAACTGGCTTTGCTTTCCAATTTGCAGAATATCAACAATGTTGTAGAAACAACACTTTCAAACATAGTGCCCAGAGATGCTCAAACCCTACAAGCTTCTAATACCCAAATAAGATTTGACTGATCTTTAGGAGCCATGAGTCCTTATGTTTCCCCTTTGAACAAGACTTCTAATCTTCAGAAACATACTAAACAATTTCTCTCTCTGTTATACATGCTACCAATTAATTATGAAAAGCTACTGCCTTCTGTCCATGTAAAATATTCGCTTTTAAAGGGACTATACACAGCTACTTGAGCCTAGAGCTTCTCCTCCCATCGTTTTCCCATCAGTTTTTTCTTCAAGTTCCTACAATTCCCCGTGTTTTGCATTGAAGAGTAGGGATTAGTTGATTTAGGAAAAAGGGAAATTCTAGATCACTTGAAACTTGCTTCACTCTGAAATCAGCCGTAGACAGCAACCAAAAGCAGGGGTCTAGAATGCCTTTACCCTGTACTCCCAGTAAGGTGGGATTACTGTAAGCCAGGAGGAAACATTTCCCACAAGCACAAAACACTGCTTGAGGAAAGCTCAGAAGGCAGCAAGACATCCTCACCTATGGCAGATGAAAGAACATGTCTAGCAGCTGTAAAAAGCAGCAGCTGTTGGATTGCAACAGCCACTAATGAAGTATGAGTACAGCTGGGGCTACTTCTATCTGGGTATTGGTGGCACTGAGAAAGGGAAGTGGGATAGAGAGAATCCTTTATCTTGTCTTTTGCAAGCAGAGTAAAAACTGGATTTAGGCAACCAGTACTGAGCCTGGATTTCAGTAGGGGCTGCAGCATGGCTTAGAGCAGACTAAAGCCCAGGAAGCAGAATCTGGTCTCACTGTCTCCCAGTGTCTTCCATTTTCTGCAGACCTGAGGACTTGGAGCTTTCATCTATGAGCTGTGAGATGAAGACAGAAGATACAGACAACTAGCTGTTCAACAGCATCTTGCTATTGCTAGAAACTCCTAATGCTCACAAGTACTTGCTGACAGCACTCTGAAGGCAACCAACACTCTGTTCCATGCGAGCAATGGACCTTACTTAGAAAAGTGTGGCGGAGGTACAGAACCCTCTGTGTTCCCCCACATCAAGAGTGGAGGTAGGTGAGAACAAGTAACAGTAAGATTATTAGTGGTCCTCTCCTTGACTGCAAGTTTTACAGTCATGATGTTGAAATAATGGTCTGGCTAGCCATCTGCATTATACTTTGTGAGGTGTGCAAGAGTTACAGATTTCATAGATTTTTAAAGCTATGAGGGCTTGTGACCAGCTAGTCTGATCTGCCATATAACAAAAGACATAAAACTTAATTCAGTTACCTGGTTGTCTAAGACTGAAAGCCCATGTCTGACAATCATATATCTTCCAGATGAAAATTTGGTCTTGAATTACAGGTTTCAGAGATGAGAATGTTTGTAAGTCTGTATTTGGAAGGCAGTTCCTACAACCAGATACCTTCCCCGATAAAAGTCAAAACTTCACCTCTAATTTTAATATACCTGCAAAGGCTTTTTAAAAAATATCTGGAATGATTTTTGTTCTCTTGTCTGAACTGTCTTTACACTTTTCTCAGTCTCTTTAAACTGGTTTAGAAACCTTTCTTTCATATAAAATTCTTCCATCTGGTATATAAGTTACAATGAAGGTTTAGCTATTCTCAGAGGAACAGGAAGGTGATGATATTCTTGAAATGTCCAAGATAGGGTGAAATACATGATCTGAGAAAGTTGTTTTCAGTTATACTGACTTCTAAAAACTTATTTCCAACAAAAAAAAGAGAAAGTGGAAAAGTGGAAAAAAGACAATTTTTTTTAAGTTCTCAGTACTTTTCCTCAAGATAAGATGTGGATGTTATTTCCAACATGAAAAAAATTGTTCACTGTTACACTTTCAGTGTGCTCCTTCCTCATATACTGACATTTTCTCTTCACATCTCTCTGCTGCTGTTTCTAAATAAAACTTTACATGACACTTAAAGACATAACATAGATAACAGCTGCAGCTGCAATTTACACTTTAATAACAAGACAGCTGAAGTTACCACACAAAAGGCACAGGCTCTTTTTGTGAAACAATCTGGAGTGCAAATCTAATGACCAAAAGCAGGAGAAAACATGTTACCGTTATTTCAAGAAAGGGCAAAGGAACCTTTGCTAGAAGAAGGCACTGAATGACTGAAGCAAGGAAGCTGTTGAAATGCACCCTGTTTATCAGCACGGAATCTGACAATAGCACAGGTCACTATTGTGTCTGTTTACAAACAAAGCCCTGTCATTAATCTAATGTACAACAGTTGATTGTTTAATTTGACCCA
Organism: Burhinus oedicnemus; assembly: GCA_008921705.1. Lineage (NCBI taxonomy): Eukaryota > Metazoa > Chordata > Aves > Charadriiformes > Burhinidae > Burhinus > Burhinus oedicnemus. The sequence goes on along the minus strand of VFFE01006510.1, from coordinate 781,588 downwards.
TTAGGATTAACATGTACGAGCATGAACTAGGAAGCTCACATATAAGAAAGCTTTGCTTTGGGATTAAGCTTTTCCCAGACGTGCTATATACAGTTATAATAGGTTGCTGAAGGCTTGGCCAGCCATAGGAAAGACTGTTAAAATAAGGATTTACTGACCAATAATGCAGATGTCTACCTCTAAGCTTGTCAACCTGGGCTTTCTTTATACTCACTAGAAAGAAAGAAATAGTCCTACAGAGTGATTAATCTGAATGTCGATATCTAAAATAAAGCAGATTAATCATTCCTGAAAAATGCTTATTTTATTCTTTGATTACAAAGGAACCCAAAGGTATCGAAGAGACAGGTTTCTACCTGCTTCTACCATTCTAAATGTCTAAACCAGGTGAGATGAATCTCACTTTGTCTGCCTGACAAGGTGAAAACTGTCCTTTGGTCATGACTCAGGTATTAGCACCTACAAAGACGGAATAAACAACTAATGACTAGGTTAATTAAAAGTTATATATAAGGCAGAGGAGGTTGAGTTTAGATGATACCATGTTGCAAAGATTTATCTAGACTGTAAAGACAGTGTAGGATATACTGGGTTTAGGAACTCTTCCCATAATACAGACTGAAAGGGTAAGGATTGGATGAGAGCCATGATCCTCAGTTAGGAATACTATGAAGCACTTGCTAGCTTGTTGGCCTAATCATATAGCAGCTTGTTAGCAGAATCATCAGAACAAAAAAATTTAGATAATGTATGTGCTAGACAGATATAAGCAGGGATATTATTCTCTTTTTTTTCCTCACTATTTACCCGTTCCTTGCTTTCTTGTGGCCTCTTCTGGATTTTGTAACTATGTACTCCTATTTGCTTCCAGCTTAATTTAGTTTGCATTAAGAAATATTTGGGATAAGTGGCTGAATCCTAAGGTCATCTATTCCTTTGAACTGCCAGTCACTGGTGTTTGAAGTGACAATCCCCCAGTATTTGTTTCCCAGTCTGCCTGAAGAGTTGTAAGAGTGTCTTTAACAACTTGGATGGGCTAACTTGAGTGACTGTCTGCTCTCCTGTAACAAAGTCTTGGACAACTAAAAGATCCAGTGAAGTGACATGCAAACAAAAGATTAATTTTGAAGTGATATTTGCTAGTATAATGACTCTAAATTAATCGGCATGTTGAAGCTATATTCATACAACCAGTTCTGAGTTCATGACTAGCTACTGTTCACAGCATGGACAGCAGGTTATTTGCCCAAGGTAAGTATGTAATGTTCCTTCTGGACGTAATACGGAATAGCTTTGTTGTCATGGCATGTAGTAAGTTATCACACAGAAGCCAGCCACCCATTGCTGTGTCCCATATTACACTTCTGTAAATTGTGCATGGTCCCTTAGCCATATATATCTGACATGTTTCAAGCAGGCAGATTTTGCAGTTTTGGCAGAAATTTTTGAAGTAGTAGCTTCAACCAAAAATAGCCTATCATTGCCAGCAACTGACTCTAAATGACATTAGGAAGGCAGAAGAGAAGTAGGTACTGCCTAGGACTGAAAAGAAGAATCCTTCTCTTGGAAAAGTTTCATGCTATGCAGCACCACTTCTAAGCTCAAGAAACAAACTATAGCTAGCTGGAAAGGAATGCACTGTCCTCCTAGAACCATCCATGGTGACTGCAGAATTGTAAGTGAGGAAAGGTATTTTTCTGGAGATTAGAGCAGGGCTCATTCCAGAGCTAAAAAAAACCCCACCAACATTTTCAAAGTTTAGAGTAAGAAGACTTACAGTTGCTGTGCTTAGATTTTTTTTTTTTTATTTTTTTTTTCTCCTTAGAAACTGAGTGGGAACTTCAAGGGCTGAAGAAGTGCAGCACCAACACTGCATTTAGACGAGATGGGGTCAAAGGACCCTTATTTCCACCTGCTGAGATCTTGGCTGCATGCTGGCATTTAACCACAGGGTGACATCCTGATAACAGCGAGACTCACGTGGTAAAAAGCCCAAGCAGGTAAACCTTCTCACTGATGAAATCCAGCACAATGATACCACTCTTGGTGGAAATATTTTAAATCCATAATAAACATCAAGCAATAAGTCCATTTAAGTTTCATTAAACTGTTGATCATTTCCGCACCATTCAATTCTTTAAGACAGAAGAATTGAGAGAGGAAAAACTGAGAGAATTAGAAGCAATTACTTCTAAATCCTTTAATATTTCTTATTTCTTTTGAGTACAACTAACATGAGCTCAAGAAGAGAGATTTGTTTGTCGAACTATAAATTTCTGTTTACACTACAGGAGTATAAAAAAGAAAAATGAAAAAAATCTTTAAAGACAGTAGTTTTTAATACTTCTTTACATATTGTGTGGTTGGTATTCCTGTCAGAAATATTTTATTTATTTTAATGTTTCTAGGGTTCAATAAAGAACAAAGACAATAAGCTTTACAAAACACAAAGATCTTCTATATAAGCCCTTAGAGTGTGGCAGTTGAGCTACATTAGAAGACACATTTTTTTATTCAGATTCTTTTCTCTTCCTCCCTACATTTTCATCGCCAGAATATATTTGCCATTACAGAATGTGTGAGGGATATGCAGAAGATTTATCTAATCAAGAGACTAAAAATGAATCAACAGAACATCAGAAACCACCACTTCTTTGAAAGCGGAGGATTACACTGTAATAGTAATTTGTAATTTTACTCTTGATACAAATATGTTTGGGGTTTTAACAATCTTTAGCTTAAATGTATTCATTTTGCATTTTTAGTTTTAATTTCCTGACTGTTCTCTTGTAATGAGATTACCCCATTGCTTGTTTTCTAGGCAGATTTTTTTGTCTGTTACCTAGCAAACCTATTATTTTTCTTGCTTTTCATCCAAGACATATTACAGTTTTTATTGCCTTTGCAAGAGAATGGCAATTCAGATTCTGAAATTGATAGGTGTGTGCACAGGTAATATTGCAGTCCTTGCCCTCTGCTCTCTGTCATAGTAAGCTTACTTTTCTTAGGGAATGGGAAGGAAATGGCTGTAAAGATGGTGGGTTTTCCCCTCTTCTTTAAACTTCAAGGTTAGGATTCTCAAATAAATGTTAGTTTGGAGTATAGATAGAGTGGTTAAAAAATAGCACTACATTTTTACAGCATTCTTTGAGAGTGGCTTTGAAAAACAGTCATATAATTCTACTGAGATCATGGAAGTTTTACCTGCAGCTATGCTGTATTTTCATTCTTGCCAAAGGACAGTCCCTTCCAGGCTGTGGCCCCACACTCAGTAATATCTGATCTATGTGTCACTGACAACTTAAAAGCGCACATTCAGTCTAGTTCAGACATGTGGATGCAATTGCATTTCTGTCAAATTAACCACTGTACATGACAAAGAACTCATTTCAGCATTATGTTTTATGCTGGCTTCAAGCCAGCTGTGAGAGAATATGTGACATATTTTTCAGCTTCAAGTTAGAATGAAGCTGCTGGACAACACCTGATTCTGTATAAAGTGTGTAAGTTGAAGTAAATCCATCTTTACTGGTTTTGTTTGGTTGGGATTTTTGCACTGTTGAACCAATAGTTAGTTTATACTGGATCAGCCTTCAGCATCCCATGACTTCAGTTTATATAATCTGGAGCAGGAATCTAAAACTGGATTGACTTCATCACAGAATCACAATCCCAGTCTCAAATGCAGTAAGAAAAGGAAGGATTGATTCCTTCTTTCCTCTGCAGGATGGTAATGTATATTTTTTTAAATTATTTATCAGAGGAGCTTTGCAATAATTCCACTGGAATGAAATCTTTATTCTTTATCTAATAAGCAATAATTAATATTGTCGCAGAAATGAGTATGTTAAAAGCCAATAAAAATCACAGCATCAGTATGAGGATGTCGACTTCTCAGAGTTCCCAAACATGACTCCCAGCCTTCTATAGAGAAAAAAATGTGCCCATGCTAATTTACTCAGCTGGAATACAGAAGTCTAACAACCTTGCAATGAGAGCCTAAGAAGGAAATGGAGGCTGCAGAAAGCAGCATAGATGACATTAAGATTTATTAATTCATCCTGAATACTTCTTCTGGAACAAAAGTCCCTTATATACTTCTTCAACAGTCAATCCAGGCATGAAAAACCTGTAAAATTCTTCTCTCATCTGCAGTTTTGGCACTGCATAACAGAAACTGGTGTTTGCTAGAAAAGGCAGTAATTTTAATATGCTTTATACAATAATAACTTATATATGTGTGTATGTGTTACAGCAGATATATGATGCACTCCATTTGCATGCACATCTTTGACTATGCATAGGTCCTAAGTATATTACAAACATTAAGATTTCATACTCTTCAAGTTGCTGCTTTTAATCCCTGCCAAATATAAGTTAACATACTATACTGCTGCATTTATATACTGATTTCTGTATGAGGATGTCAAACCAAACTGAAACGTCTGGATAAAAATTGTTCCTCTTATTTTCTACATAGGAAAAATGTGATCAAACGGACTAAATAAATGACCTAGTCTCAACCTATATTCTTTATGCTTAAAGTGCTCCATGGCATAAGCCCAGCATAGTTAATAGATGACCTGAAGTTCCAAGATAAAGATTGCAGTCATAAACTTTCTCCCCCACTGCAGTAGAACCTTCCACCATAAAGATAAAGCTCACCTGTACAAGACATTTACTGGGGAGATGGTTCAAGACCGTGAAGTAATTTCTCCTAAGAAATAAGGGCTACCATAAGCTCCATTGTCCTCCTTAACTGGAAGGATCCTTTTTCATTACCCTTGAACACACTTTAACAGTGTTTCCATTGGAGGGGAAAAAAAAAACAAACAAAACCCTAACCAAATATCTTTCAAAATATGAAACTCACACTTCTCAAGGAATGAGGGTAAGATAGAAACACAATGTAGTACATATTGTCAGCAGAACTGCCACTTTGGACTTCAAGAGGGCGGACTTTGGTCTTTTCAGGAGCCTGATTGACAGAGTCCCTTGGGAGGCAGTTCTGAAGGGCAAAGGAGTCCAGGAAGCCTGGACATTTTTCAAGAAAGAAGTCTTAAAGGCACAGGAACGGCCATCCTGATGTGTTGAAAAACAAGCTGTTGGAGAAAAAGACCAGCCTGGCTGAACAGAGAGCTATGGTTGCAACTCAGGGAAAAAGGGAGAATTTATGGCCTTTGGAAGAAGGGGCAGGCCACTCATGAGGACTACAAAGATGTTGTGAGGCTATGCAGGGAGAAAATTAGAAGGGCCAAAGCCCAGCTAGAACTTAACCTGGCTACTGCCATAAAAGACAATAAAAAATGTTTCTATAAAGACATTAACAACAAAAGAAGGACTAAGGAGAATCTCCATCCTTTATTGGATGGGGGGTAAACACAGTGACCAAGGATGAGGAAAAGGCTGAGGTACTTAATGCCTTCTTTGCCTCAGTGTTTAACAGTAAGACCAGTTGTTCCCTGAGTACCCAGCCCTCTAAGCTGGTAGATAGGGCTGGAAAGCAGAATGAAGGCCCCTTAATCCAAGGGGAAATGGAGAGTGGCCTGCTAGCCTGCTATACTACTTAGACATACACAAGTCTACGGGGCCGGATGGGATCCAACCGAGGATACTGAGGGAGCTGGTGGAAGTCATCCCCAAGGCGTTTTCCATTATTTATAAGCAGTCCTGTCTAACCAGGGAGGTCCCAGTTAAATAGAGGTTAGCAAATGTGATGCCTATCCACAAGAAAGGCTGCAATGAACTACAGGCCTGTCAGTCTGACCTTGGTGCCTGGGAAGGTTATGGAACAGATCATCCTGAGTGCTATTACGCAGCACATGCAGGACAACCAGGTGATCAGGCCCAGTCAGCATGGGTTCATGAAAGGCAGGTCTTGCTTGACTAACCTGATCTCCTTCTATGACCAGGTGACTTGCTTAGTGGATGAGGGAAAGGCTGTGGATGTTGTCTACCTGGACTTCAGTAAAGCCTTTGACACCATTTCCCATAGCATTCTCCTGGACAAACTGGCTGCTCATGGTTTGGATGGGCATACTATTTGCTGGGTAAAAAACTCACTGGAAAGCTGGGTCCAAAGAGTGGTGGTGAATGGAGTTAAATCCAGTTGGCAGCTTGTCACAAGTGGTGTTTCGCAGGGCTCAGTATTGGGGCCAGTTCTGTTTAATATCTTTATCAATGACCTGGAAGAGGGCATCGAGTGCACCCTCAGTAAGTCTACAGACGACACCAAGTTGGGTGGGAGTGTTGACCTGCTTGAGGGTCGCATGGCCCTACAGAGGCATCTGGACAGGCTGGATTGATGGGCCAAGTCCAACGGTATGAAGTTCAAGAGGGCCAAGTGCCAGGTTCTGTACTTGGGTCACAACAACCCCATGCAACACTACAGGCTTGGGGAAGATTGGCTGGAAAGCTGCCTGGCAGAATAGGACCTGGGGGTGTTGGTTGACAGTCAGCTGAATATGAGCCAGCAGTGTGCCCAGGTGGCCAAGAAGGCCAACAGCATCCTGGCTTCTATCAGGAATAGTGTGGCAAGCAGGACTAGGGAAGTCATCGTCCCCCTGTACTCGGCACTGGTGAGGCCCCACCTCAAGTACTGTGTTCAGTTTTGGGCCCCTCACTACAAGAGAGACATTGAGATTCTGGAGCGTGTTCAGAGAAGGGCAACGAAGCTGGTGAGGGGTCTAGAGAACAAGTCTTATGAGGAGCAGCTGAGGGAACTGGGGTTGTTTAGCCTGGAGAAAAGGAGGCTTAGGGGAGACCTCATCGCTCTCTACAACTACCTGAAAGGAGGTTGTAGAGAGGTGGGGGTGGGTCTCTTCTCCCAAGTAACAAGTGATAGGAGAAGAGGAAAGGGCCTCAGGTTGCACCAGGGGAGGTTTAGGATGGATATCAGGAAAAATTTCTTCACTGAAAGGGTTATCAAACATTGGAACAGGCTGCCCAGGGAAGTGGTGGAATCACCATCCCTGGAGGTATTTAAAAGACAGGTAGATGTGGTACTTAAGGACATGGTTTAGTGGTGGTTTTGTCAGTGTTAGGTTGATATTTGGACTCGATGATCTTAAAGGTCCCTTCCAACCTATGATTCTATGATATGGCAACCACAGATCGCATCGCTAACAGACTTTGACAGCAACTCAGATCCTTTGGTGACAGAACTTGCCCCAAAACAACCAGAAAATGAGGCAAAGCCAGGACTGCCAAGTTTTGGGTTCCAAATTCAATACTATGACCATTTCAGGATGCTTATATATTGTCACGCTGTCCATGGGGATTCAGCAGGAATTTACCAAGCACGTCCAAAGAGACCAGCTCTGGATCTACTACATTTCCCAGAAGCAGAGTACCGCACATGAGCTGACTAGTGATATCTAGTCTCAGTGAGGCAGGGGCTCTTTACTTCTGCTAAGTCTGAAACGATGCTCTAACTAGAGCACAACAGGAACATTTATGGTAGTTTACTGCTTTATATGTGTGTGTGTGAGAGAAAGACTGAAATTAGTAGAATATGCTCTTTCAGTCCTCTGTATTTCTAATGGCAGACTTGTTGGTGCAAGTGTCAAAGAGTATGCATGTTTCTTAATATAACACTGAAATTGTGATTTACTCTGTCTGCTGATGTTCATTATTAGAAAGCCCATACCATCTATAGTGTGAAATCAGAATATCTTTACTTTCACTACATACATGTAAACACAGAAAGCAAATGTTGCTGTTGCTAATGTTTCTTCTGTTTTCAAAAGCAATTGTGCCAGCATATCCCTGATTCTGATATTATCTAGAGAACAAATGGTACAGTAGTTACCCTTTACTTCTAAACCTATGCAACACAGCAGAAGAAACTTAAGATAAACCAAATAGTAAACAAAGGGGTGTATAATTTGCAACCCAATTAACACTGGTACTCAGACTCTTAATTCACTTAGGCACACATTTAAATTAGATTTGTGGGTCCTGAGTGACGAAATGACTAGTCCTTACTTCCTGCTTCACTCTCTGATTCTGAGAAGATGAAAACCTAAATTCAGTAAGATATTTAACTTCCTAGTTCCCATGTAGGTTTCTGTCCCAGTGAAATGAAAAGTTAGGAGCCAAATAAGAGCTAGTCTTTCTGTATCTGAACCTTAGGCACAGTCAGTGAAAGCAGTTATATCTTATCTGATCTTTACCATTCCCCTGATAAAATGTAAATGCCAATGTGCTCCTGGTCCCCTTCAGTACAAAGTTAAATGTATTTGTTTTAGCTGCTGCTGAAATTAACTTCTGACCACACTCTTATATGCATGCTTTATTTTACACACTGAGTTCTGAGACAGGAAATGTCCTGAGAAACAAAACTGCCCTCAAGTTTATCACATTTTCTTCCTTTCAGTGCATCCCTTAAAGCCTTTCTTAAATAATTCAAGTGATATGACTCTTTAGATTAGGGATAATTACATGACATACTCACATATTATCATAGCTATTTTCCAGTGGGAAAGAGAAGAACACAAATGGGAGGACACAGTCCCAGTATGAATATGAATGACTGTGCGTTTTGTTAACAACTGATGTATCAGAAGAACATGAGAACTGCACCAGCTGACACTAACAGGGAAACTACAATCCTGAGAGTCTCCTTCACCCAGTCCATGTCTGAGCAATGCCACTATAAAGCTTTTTTTTTTTTTTTGAGTGAGTATAATCATGTCCTTATTAGGGCTTGTATTGGCTTAAGAAAAAATACACACATACTGGTTTAAGAAGAAAAAAAAGCACCCTCCAAACTGATTCAACTGCTCCAAGACATGTGCCTCCTCCCTCAAACTGGTATTCTCTCCTTAAAAATGTACAAAACAAAACACTGAAAAGTTTATTGTACACAGATTTGAAGTAATTCAACCTTTAATTGCTTTCCAGAATTTGATTAAAATCTTTTCAACTGTTTTAAACCAAGCATGGCTTATTTCATTGTTGGTAACTCTAACTTTGTTAGCACTCTGTGCCAGCACTGATGTCATCTTAACAAATACTTTTTCCTGATAGAGAAATTTATCCAGTGACAAAAAACAATTGTCTGCTCCATAGAGAAAATACAACCATATACTCACATATGCAGTATTTGGTTAAAATTGCAGTATGGTTTGGACACATAACACTGTGTTCTTTCTTTTGGTCCTATGAAAGAGTGGCCATTTGTCTATTCATAGAGATGTTGCAAGATTAACAATGCAGTTTATTTTCCTGTTTCTGTATTTATCTGACACTTCCCCTTGACATTAAGCCAGCTAATTGCTGCTGCCTTTCAGGGTGGTTTATCACTGGTAATATCTAAAGCTTTTTTACTATTTAACAGATATTTTTTTGTTACATGAGGCCAATTACAGCACTGTTTATCATGGCAAAGGTACTCCAGATCGTTTACTTGGAGGAATGTTGTAAGATTTAGACAGATACTATCTTACTGGAAATTAATTCTGTGTGTTTATTCCCATCTCATCATCCCAGGGTACTGAAAGAGCTGGCTGATGTTACTGCAGGACCTCTCTCCATTATTTTTCAACAGTCTTGAGAATCTGGAGAGGTCCCAGCTGACTAGAAGCTGGCAAATGTTGTCCCAGTTTTCAAGAAGGGTAAGAAGAAAGACCCTGGTAATTACAGACCTGTCAGTCTCACTTCAGTGCATGGTAAAATGATGGAGAAAGTTATTTTGGGAGTTATTGAATAACACTTGAGAGACAACACAGTCATTGGCCATAGCCAGCAGGGGTTCACAAGGGGAAAGTCCTGCTTAACCAACTTAATTTCCTTTAATGAAAAGGTCACCCATTTAGTTGACCAATGGAAGCAAGTAGATGTGGTAGTTTTGGATTTTAGCAAAGCTTTTGATACTGTCTCTCACAGTATTCTTCTGGACAAAATGTCCAGCTTACAGCTAGACAAGTCCATAACACGTTGGGTGAACAATTGGCTGATGTGCTGGGCTCAAAGAGTTACAGTAAATGGGGTTACATCAGGCTGGTGGCCAGTTGCCAGCGGGCTTCCACAAGGCTTAATTTTAGGGTCGGTGCTCTTTAGTGTTTTTATAAATGATCTGGATGCAGGAATTGAATGTACATTAAGTTTGCTGATGATACAAAATTAGGACGAACTGTAGACTCCCTCAAGGGTAGAGAGGTCTTACAGAGATCTGGATAGACTAGACAGCTCGGTAATCAACAACCATGTGAAATTTAACAAGAGCAAGTGCTGGATTCTGTACCTGGGACAGAGTAATCCTGGTTATAGGTACAAATTGGGGGACGAAAACCTGGAGAGCAGCCCCATGGAAAGAGATCTGGGGGTTTGGTTTAATGGCAAGTTGAATACGAGTCAACAGTGTGCCGTGGCAGCCAAAAGGTCCAACCGTGTCCACAACATAGCTAGCTGGTCAAGGGAGGTGGCTGTCCCACTCTACACTGCACTGGTGCAGCCCTGCCTCAAGTACCATGTGCAATTTGGGGTGCCTCAAACTATCAAACTATCAGAGTGTGTCTGGAGGAGGGCAAGCAAGATGGTGAAAGGTCTCAAGAGCAAGACTTACGAAGAGTGGCTGAGGTTAGTTGGTTTGTTCAGCTTAGAGAAGGCTCAGGGGTGACCTCATCGCAGCCTACAACTTCCTCAAGGAGGGCAGTGAAGGGAGCGGTGCTGATCTCTCTCTGGTGACCAACAATAGGACACGAGAAAATGGAATGAAGTTGCATCAGGGGAAGTTCAGACTGGAAATTAGAATCATAGAATCATCTAGGAGACCTTTAAGATCGAGTCCAACCACCGACCACCAACCTAACACTGCCAAAGCCACTACTAAACCATGTCCCTAGAAAGGAAAAGGTTCTTCATGGAGAGGATGGTTGGTCACTGCAACAGGGTCCCCAGGGAAGTGGTCACGGCACCAATCCTATCAGAGTTCAAGGAGTGTTTGGACAATGCTCTTAGTCATATGGTTCAGTTTTAGGTAGTCCTGCAAAGAGCAGGGAGTTGGATTCAATGATCCTTATGGGCCCCTTCCAACTTGAGATATTCTACGATTCTACGATCTGTGCAAATCTGTGATTCACTATTTGCTGATGCAATGCTTCTATGCCAGATTTTGTGTAAATTTGAACCAGAGGATAGTTTTTCTTTTCTAGCAATATAGACACTTTATGCTGGGATATCAATATATAACCTAGATTTTTATTTTTTGTTTCAGATTAGGTGTCTATTATCTGCTACTGAGTTTGCAATTTTGAAGTGTCTCCAAATGCTTGAAAATTAATTCAAAATGAGGGAATAACTGGAACAAGGCCAGTGGAACCACAGTTATGTCTGTTCTGTTGCAAGTTTGCAACATTAATTGATGCAATTAGCTGTTCCTTTTCCCTGGTCCCTGTCTCTGCCTGCATTCTTCTTATTTCTCTTACATACCAGTCCTGATATTACATGAAAATGTAACTTTCATTAAAAAATAAAGTGAAGTTTCTAACCCTTAAGTTCAGGGAGAGAAAAAAATTTAAAATATAATTCTACAGCTATTCTATAAACCAGAATAGAAAAAAGATAACAAAAATATTATGTTTGACACTAGTATTTTTAAATTACTATTTTTTTGGTTGGGGATTTTTTTGAGTTCTGAGTGACTCAATATTTCCAGTGAAGAAACTATGACTATTCTGAAGACACAACTTCTGTCTTGGCTTGCTTGGCAAGTACTTTAGACCATTTTTCCATTTTGTTTTCAGTCCTTCTGCTGTTGTTTCTGACAATCCCAAATGATTCAGCTTTATCCTACTGAATTCAAACTACTTTCAGTCTTCCACAATGCTCCCATTTTTTCAAGTGTTCTTCCAGTCAGCAAAGCTGTTTGGAGAAAATGTCTTCATTTGCATTTAAGGGACACAAAATGATGAAACATTTCTGTATCTTAGCTTGATTCAGTCACCTCATACATTAATAACAGCAAAGTTAAGAAATTTCTATGTTGTTTTTTTTCCCAAGGGATTGAGTGTGTCTTGACTGTTCCTTTCGCTTTTTAACAATAATACTTCCACCATCTAGGTTGTTTTGGATGTAAAAACTTGTTTATAATAAAGAGCAGAGGAAATTGTAAAACATAGTCTAGTACAGTTCAGAGTAGTTCTTCTACTATGACTTTTTAGAGTAAAAAGATATTTCACCAGAGTTTTATATTTGTTTAAAATACCCTTACTGGATTCATACTAAGCTCAGACAAGCTTTTATGCAGTTAAAACATTATTTTTCATTAACATAAAGCTGAAATTTACATTTACATGAAGAGATAATTTCATGCTCTAATTTCCCATTAAGAAATACTTAGAATTGGCTCAGTATGTTTATTTAACATTTTCATCTAAATTCAGATTCTGATTTTTCTATTTCTTAATGAAAGGAAAAATCATAACTATTTCTGATGTGTCACTGGCATGTAGCTCTTGAATTGAAATAAGCTTTGCATTAAATTTCCATAAAGTAAAAAATAAGTCAGTCAAGGACCTAGACCTGCAAATATCGTCAGAGTTTGAAGGATTAAATCCCTATCTTGGTGGGCTGTTTGAGCTCAAATTTTAATGGAAACTTTCAGAATTTAAAAATGCATTCAGTGCGTTCATATTCTCTGAAGCATATAAGGTATATAATTAACAGGGAGATATTTGGGAATGACAGGATCCAAAGTTCCGTCACTGCCTTAATTTGGCATTTTTAAAATGAAAGTTAAGGTTATATATGCTGACTAAGTTACTGTAGCTTTGGATTACTCAAAGGTCAGCTGAGCATCAAGAACTGACTGCATGCAATTTAACCTGCCTTCACAAAGGCAAGATAAGGATTGGGGTGGATGACCAATTTACTACTTGCAGTTTTCCCTCCCAGGCATGATATAAAGGTGGCTTTTTTTGCTAATAGTTCAGCTTCTGAGCTGCCAGAGTATGCATCAAAGCATTCTAAGCCAAACAAACATAAGTTAGTTTACTTTAAATGCAGGCATGCAAAGGACAGAGATTTTTTTGCAAGCCAGCTCAAACAACACACAGCCAGACTGGAGAAAGCAACCAAACCAGACCCAGCAATCCCTACCTGATATTGAGAGACCACATTGTCTAAATTCAGCAATCTCTGCTGCCGTAACTATTTGTCCTACTTCTTCTTGAGCTCAAGTTTTTCTTTAGCCCCATCTGGCATAGTTTGGTCTTGGTGTAGGACACAAAAAAGAGGCAAGTTTCAGATTCAATAATGGATTTACTAGTGCTTAACAATCTGTTGTATGGTCTAAAAATGAGGCAAGGCTGAATAACACAAAACTACTGTCACAAATAGTTCAATAGCACCAGCACCTAATATTTTTTAATTGATTGGTAACCTGTACATGCAGACCTGTGATACCACCATGAACACTGAAGTCAACATCAGTGTTTAATTGTGGACTATTAGAGGTTTTCTTACAGTTCTTTCCAAATTCTTCTCCAAGGTATTACACCCTACCTGACCTTTCTCTTTTCTCCCATACTATTCCTTCCATCATATGCCTTCCTTTGCCTTTATTTTTATCAAAAAGAACCACTTAGTAGAGGAATGTATAATTTCACAGCATTTACACCTTGTCTCTTTCAGGTTGGCTTAAAGGCAAGCAGGCTCTTACAGATGTCAATGAGTCATAGGAGATTTTCTTCTTTTCTTTTTAATGGTGAACTGAAGTAATGGCATATTTATTGACATTGCACTATTCATTCAGCTTATGCTCACTTGTTCCATTGTTTTTGAAAATTTGTCTTATTGCTCAGGGATATGCCATCTAAAAGAGGGGCAGGTGATGAGTATCTTTTGATGCAGTGTATTGAAATGTACTGTTAGTTTATGTTAGATTTCTTCTTCTTCAATTATAGGAATAAAATAAAATCCTGTTTACCTTACTTACAGAGTTTGAGATGCCACTAAATTAACCTGGGTTTTTAGTGTCCTAAAGATAGCTTTTGGATAGTTTAAGACTTTATTTAACTTGAATCTGGATTTTCTTTTTGCTTTTCAGAAAACTCATCATGTCATTTTTATAGTCACTTTTCTGTTCAGAACAGCAGTCTAGGTCAATCTGATATTATTATACTAAAGCATAATGTCAAGTAGCTGAGTTTTGTTTGAGAAGACTTTGTTATCTTTGAAAGAGGCACAGAATACAGAGTGTATAGAACTATTAAAAAGTTGGCCATACTCAATGCAAAATGTAAAAATACATCTTCAAATACAATATGTATGTCGAACAGACAAATCCTTTAGGACAAATGAATTGGGATGTTTTTATATCTTAAACGTTCTTTTATTATGACTTAGAGCAATTTGCTTTCATAGTTACTGGAGCCGAACTTTCTGGAAAACAACTATTCAACTGTACAACTACTGTTCAATTATTTTTTGTCTGTCTGCATGACATTTTTCCATTTCATCAAGATTTTGACACAGGTACTTAAAATTAATTGTAGAAAAAGTTTTTTAGAGATACGTTGCAGACGTTCATATGCTTATTTCCAACCTTTCCATTATTCTTCTCTCTTTTAGATTGGTTTAAAGTCAAATATGTGTATGTATTTTATTGAGTCAAGAGTTTAGTGGGAGTTGCTTGTGAAATAGAAGGCAGATTGAGAGCAAAGAGTTATCTATTGTGCTACTTCCAGTGAGTGCAACTAGGAATATTAATACCAAGGGTTTTTTCAGGAGAAAACTACAGAAGGACTGAACAGCTTACTGTATGGCAAATTAAAGTGTCATGGCAAAAGTTGGAGGTGTACCCCAGAGCTGCGGCCACACCTATATAAAAAGTACGTAGCAAAAGCAAAGCAATGTTTCCCTTCCAAGAAACTACAAATTTCCACTTGAAGTATTACAATTTGTCTATAAGCCCTTCAAAAATGTACATTTATTATTGACTACTCATAACATGATAACGCCTAGAACGTCAAACCATGAATACAGTTTCCCTGCACGTTACAAAAAAATTGAATCACAGCAAAAGACAGCCTCTGCCAAAAAGAACTCACTATATTAATAAAAATGCTGAGGTTGCTGGCAGCTCCTGAGCTACAACGTCACAAGTACTCTGCTCTAGGAAAATGGAAAACAATTACTCGCCCCAGATACATTTTAAATATAATTTTTCAGATCGTGATATTAGTCAGAAACTGCAGAAAACCCCAGTGCCTAATTTTTATCGCATAAGCAAGTAGTTTATGATAACCAAAAGCACCTTTTGAAAATAAGGAAGAGAAAAAATGCTTGCAGAATCAGTGCACGTCATAGTCTCTTGAAAATGAAGTGCATTACGGCAGACATAAAAGAGCATGCTGTAGTAAGACAAGCTGTAATGAGTTCAGTGTGTTAGTATGCAAGTTATGAAAGATTTCTCTTCTTTAATACAACATTTTTCATTATCATTAATCCTTGAGGTACATGCCAACCTTTCGCTGGTGAATGTAAATGATTGAAAGCCTCTAGGAAAGAAGGAATCACAGCTTTTTTCTTCCTGTTTTGAATTGTTGTATTACAGAGTTTTGCAAGGGGAGAAGTCATTTGTATAACACTGATATCAAAGGCAGAGATATACAGTTTCCTATGATATCACAAGCTGCAATCTCTACCAATTTTTGAAAATGAAAAGAACACAAAATCAAATTTCTTTTCACAACAGCTACAGTAACATCTTCATAAATAATTGGATTTTTAAAAAGAAGACAGTGTAATTTAAGATTGTGATTTAAGGGTCGATGCAATAAATATTACTCTTTGCAGATCTTATAAATGAAAAGGCAGGTCAGAAAAACAGGGCTCTATTTTTCTCAGGAGCACATATTTCAATTAATATATTCAACTAAAACTAATCTAGCAATAGAAAAGAAGGAATGTGACAGAGGATTTCTAAATCACCAGTGGTTTGTCACTGTTTGTCAACACCGCTCTGGCATTTTTGAAAAATCAGATCTTAAGGGTAAAACTACAACCTTAGAAACTACACTGTGTCTAAGGATGGACCTAGTAGCCAAGCATCCAGCTCCATTTCCAAATATGTAAGTGGTGTGGGAGAATGGTTTTGTGCCAAACAAACATTTCCCTTAAGCAACTCATGAAGTTATACTCAAGCTTCCTAACTCAGGATTTTCCATACATTTATTGGGAGGATATTGCACCTGGCAAACAAGTTTTGTTTCTATAAGCTTCAATTTACATTGGAAGAAAACAAAACAAAACAAAACAAAACAAAACAAAACTTTGACAGAAAAATTAGTAATATTACAGAAATAAATATCTGGAAAAATTGTGCTTCCTTTTGTACAATTATTCCAAAGAAGAAAAGTATAACATCTTATGAATGAATCAGATTTATTGTTTTTAATAATTATTTCTAAGATACCTTTAGGAGACATGATTTAAAAAGGTGAAAATACTTCTGTTTTCTTTTTTTCTTTTCTTTTCAGAGAAGGACAAGGATAAGCTAGCAACTTAAAAAAAATTCCACCACAATTTAGAAAAAAAACATAGTTCTAATCTTGAAGCTATGGTTGTGATTAATGGAGCAGTGTCAAGTTGGAGGCCTGTAACCAGTCGTGTCCCCCAGGGGTCAATACTCGGTCCAATCTTGTTCAATATATTCATCAATGACCTGGATGAAGGGACAGAGTGTATCCTCAGCAAGTTGGCTGATGATACCAAACTGGGAGGGGTGGCTGACACTCCAGAGGGCTGTGCTGCTATCCAGCGTGACCTGGACAGGCTGGAGTGCTGGGCAGAGAAGAACCTAACGAGGTTCAACAAGAGCAAGGGTAGGGTCCTGCACCTGGGGAGGAAGAATGCTAGGCACCAATATAGCTTAGAGGTGGACCTGCTGGAAAGCAGTTCTGAGGAGAAGGATCTGGGGGTCCTGGTAGATAGGAAATTATCCATGAGCCAGCAATGTGCCCTTGTGGCCAGGAAGGCCAATGGAATCCTGGGCTGCACAGGGAAGAGTGTGGCCAGTAGGTCGAGGGAGGTCATTCTCCCCCTCTACTCGGCACTGGTGAGGCCACAACTGGAATACTGGGTCCAGTTCTGGGCTCCCCAGCTCAAGCAGGACAGGGAACTACTGGAGAGAGTCCAGCGTAGGGCAACAAAGATGACTGGGGGATTGGAGCACCTCCCTTATGAGGAAAGGCTGAGAGAGCTGGGACTCTTTAGCCTGGAGAAGAGAAGGCTGAGGGGAGACCTTAGTCTTGCTTCTAAGTATCTAAAGGGTGGGTTGAAGAAGGATGGAGCCAGACTCTTTTCAGTGGTTCCCAGTGACAGGATGAGGGGCAACGGGCACAAGTTGGAACATAGGAAGTTCCATTCAAACCTAAGAAAAAACTTCTTTACGGTGAGGGTGACAGAGCACTGGAACAGGCTGCCCAAGGAGGCTGTGGAGTCCCCTTCTCTGGAGATTTTCATGACCCGCCTGGATGCAGTCCTGAGTAACGTGCTCTAGGCATTCCTGCTTTAGCATGGGAGTTGGACTAGATGATCTCTAGAGGTCCCTTCCAATTCTGAAAATTCCATGATTCTGTGATTCCGTATGCTTCATGAAAACATGATTTAGGAAATTATGTTAGAAATTGCTGGAATCTGTTCTGAGTCAAAACCAAATTTGATGGCTAGATAAGGTATCGTTGTAAGCAACATAAGCCATTAATTTTAACAACGGATTCTCATGACAAATTCCATTAAATTCTCCCAGAGTAGTGGAACCTATTATACGTTATCTACCCTAGGAATATTTTCTCACAGTCTTTATGACTGCCTCACTAATTCATGTCTATCCATGATAACATTAGTAAACTTTTTTTTAATAAATCTGCAGAATTTGCATCTTTTGTGTCTTCAAATGCCTATCAAAAGCACTCAAATCAGTGAAGATTTTTTGTAAACTCAGTTCTGCAGGCATAAACGATCCCATTAAAGATAACAGGCTTTGTTAAAAGTAATCCTGCACTGGATTGGATCTATGACTCAATTTTGTATAATGTGAAATATACTTCCCTAACCTAACCATCCCCAAGAAAATAATCAGATATGACTTAACCCTTTTTGCTTATATTTCTTTCTCTAAGTATGTTTTTTTTCTCTTAATTAGCTTTCCAGGCTTTATTCCTCATTTCCTAGTAAAAAGATAAAACAAAAGCAAAGATACAATCAGCAAAATAGTCAGTTGCCACTTTATTCCCTTTTACTTGTATAGAATCACAGAATCATAGAATCATTTTCGTTGGAAGAGACCTTTAAGATCATCAAGTCCAACTGTTAAGCTAGCACTGCCAAGTCACCACTAAACCATGTCCCTCAGCCCTACATATACACATCTTTTAAATACTTCCAGGGATGGTGACGCAACCACTTCCCTGGGCAGCCTGTTCCAACTCTCGATAAAGCTTCCGGTGAAGAAATTTTTCCTAATAGCCAATCTATCCCTCCCCGGGAATAATTTGAGGCCATTTCCTCTTGTCCTCTCGCTAGTTACTTGGCAGAAGAGACTGACTCCCACCTCTGTACAACCTCCTTTCAGGTAGTTGTGGAGAGCAATAAGGTCTCCCCTGAGCCTCCTTTTCAGTTTCTCCAGGAGAATGCTGTGGGAAATGGTGTCAAAAGCTTTACTAAATCTAGGTAGACAACATCCACAGCCTTTCCCTCATCCACTAAGCAGGTCACCTGGTCATAGAAGGAGATCAGGTTAGTCAAGCAAGACCTGCCTTTCACGAACCCATGCTGACTGGGCCTGATCACCTGGTTGTCCTGCATGTGCTGCGTAATAGCACTCAGGATGATCTGTTCCATAACCTTCCCAGGCACCAAGGTCAGACTGACAGGCCTGTAGTTCATTGCAGCCTTTCTTGTGGATGGGCATCACATTTGCTAACCTCTATTTAACTGGGACCTCCCTGGTTAGACAGGACTGCTTATAAATAATGGAAAACGCCTTGGGGATGACTTCCACCAGCTCCCTCAGTATCCTCGGTTGGATCCCATCCGGCCCCGTAGACTTGTGTATGTCTAAGTAGTATAGCAGGCTAGCAGGCCACTCTCCATTTCCCCTTGGATTAAGGGGCCTTCATTCTGCTTTCCAGCCCTATCTACCAGCTTAGAGGGCTGGGTACTCAGGGAACAACTGGTCTTACTATTAAACACTGAGGCAAAGAAGGCATTAAGTACCTCAGCCTTTTCCTCATCCTTGGTCACTGTGTTTACCCCCCATCCAATAAAGGATGGAGATTCTCCTTAGTCCTTCTTTTGTTGTTAATGTCTTTATAGAAACATTTTTTATTGTCTTTTATGGCAGTAGCCAGGTTAAGTTCTAGCTGGGCTTTGGCCCTTCTAATTTTCTCCCTGCATAGCCTCACAACATCTTTGTAGTCCTCATGAGTGGCCTGCCCCTTCTTCCAAAGGCCATAAATTCTCCCTTTTTCCCTGAGTTGCAACCATAGCTCTCTGTTCAGCCAGGCTGGTCTTTTTCTCCAACAGCTTGTTTTTCAACACATCAGGATGGCCTGTTCCTGTGCCTTTAAGACTTCTTTCTTGAAAAATGTCCAGGCTTCCTGGACTCCTTTGCCCTTCAGAACTGCCTCCCAAGGGACTCTGTCAACTAGGCTCCTGAAAAGACCAAAGTCTGCCCTCCGGAATACCACAGTGGCAGTTTTACTAACCCCCCTCCTTCCTTCTCCAATAATTGAAAACTCTATCATTTCATGATCACTATGCCCAAGATGGCCTGCAATCTTCACATCACCCACAAGTCCTTCTCTGTTCATGAACATGTCTAGCAGGGCATCTCCCTAGTTGGTTCACTCACCAGCTGCATAAGGAAGTTATCTTCCACACACTCCAGGAACCTCCTAGACTGTTTCCTCTGTGCTGTATTTTATTTCCAGCAGACATCTTGCAAGTTGAAGTCCCCCATGAGAACAAGTGGTAGTGATTGTTAGACTTCTCACAGCTGCTTATAGAATATTTCGTCTGCCTCCTGATCCTGGTTGGCAGTGTATAACAGACTCCCACCATGGTATCTGCCTTGTTGGCCTTCCCCCTGATTCTTACCTGTAAACATTCAACCCTATCATTAAGCTTAAGACAATCAAAACACTCCCTAACATACAAGGCCACTCCACCACCTCTCTTTCCTGGCCTATCCCTTCTGAAGAGTTTATAGCCATCCAATGCAGCACTACAGTTATGTGTACCATCACACCATGTTTCTGTGATGGCGACTGTATCATAGTTTTCCTGCTGCACAACGGCTTCCAGGTCCTCCTGTTTGTTACCCACACTGCATACATTGGTGTAGATGCACTTCAGTTGTATGTTAAATCTTGATATATTCTTTTGTCAGAATGACTTTTATCTAGCCCCAAAGTACTGAAGCCTTGGGTGCTACCATGGAAAGTCAAGGAGAGATCATTGATATTTTCCTGGTTTCTGTCATCTTCTAGAGTTTAAAACATTAACTGATATTTTCACTGAGATGCTGAAAGGAGGGTGTTTGAACAGTCCCAAGTTCTTACTGCAGTCAACATTCCCAGAAGACTGAAAGT
The DNA here is from genome assembly GCA_008921705.1 of Burhinus oedicnemus. NCBI lineage: Eukaryota > Metazoa > Chordata > Aves > Charadriiformes > Burhinidae > Burhinus > Burhinus oedicnemus. The sequence goes on along the minus strand of VFFE01006510.1, from coordinate 760,988 downwards.
TACTAAATCAGAGCAGGAATCCCTGAGCTGCCCCAGCTTGTTGGTGGCTGAAAGAATCTTCTCAAAGTATCAGTTTCAATTGGCCCTTTCCTTACACTTTTTTCACACATTTTTTTTTGCCACTGCCAAGGAGAGGATTCTAGGCTAGAGGAACGTTTGGTCTCAGTCAGTTTGGAGGTTCTTGCATTATACAGATGTTGCACCACAGCGCATCACTTTTATGTAATGGCCCAGGCTTCCAAAAGGCCATTAACAATCTTATCTGCTGTCCTGATGGAAAACTTACTGTTACTCTGCTATATCCAGGAATACCCAGCTTTTTATGAAGTTGTGGAGTATTTTGTACAGTGGATTACCACCAATACCAGTCTTGTCTTTATTAACATGTCCGCCTACAGCACCACAGATGAGCCCATAACAAAACAGCAGGGGTGTGATCAGGAATCAGTAGTCAGAGTTCAGATGAAACGGGCAGTTTGCGTTTACTTAGACACTGGCAGGCTAGCAATAATTATTACATGTTGATCACAATGACAAGCTTTTCTCTGCAGCTCTAAGACTGAATAACTTTTCATTCTCAAACGATCACAGAGGTTCTGATCTCATGACATCAGCCAACACTTAACAGAAAAGGGAACAAAAAACATAGTGGTAGCAACAGGAAATAGAGAAACAGAAAATTTAGACTGGGCACTCAATAGGAGTATGGACCCTGAAACCTGAAGAAGAAATTACTTGACCTGCTGGTCCGACACAGTGAAAATTAAACAAGAGAAAAGACAGGTGAGTACACCAAAGAGGAAACTCTTTGACAAGCAGTAGTCTAGGTGTGTTGATAGACCTTTACCACCTTTTGTTTACGCTACTCTAGTCAGATTGTCTGATTACAGATGAAAGATACCTCAAATGGAGAAACACTTTAATACATGCAGACACATATATACACACACTGTATTTACATGCCTTCAATTTTATATTCTTTTCTGTTATCTTTTTAGAAAAAGGGATTTTTTTTCTTTTACCTCAAACTCCTCAAACAGAAGCTTACTGACAAATCATCTTTCTTCTCGATTCTACCCACATTTAATAGTGTATCATTTATAGGAATTTTTAGAACATCTTCAGTTGTGTAATAAAACTTTACTTGCCAGGCTACAGACAAAAGGTATTCTTTCTTGAAATGGATCCAGGTGAATTCCACTTGCCAGTTTTTAACTACTTCTGAAGTATAAACAGCACATTTGCCAGTAAATATACTAGACTGAATCCCTAAGAGAACCTATTATATTATTATAAACTATTAAGTTATAGAAAAATCTGTAACTTTCATCAGCTGACCATACCTACACTGAAGTCATAGTTCATTAACAGCTGTCTAGCAAAAGACTTACTTGAATGTGGTGGTAGTACACTGGAAAAGCATTAATAGCTAGAATGAAGCAGGTCTCTCACTGATGATCACTGAAGTGTCGATGATGAGGCAGTTGAGCACAATTTTTTCAGGCTAATGCTCCTACTTAAAAGCCCCTTTATTCAGAGGAACAGCTGGGCACAGTAGAAGCTGCTGGCCACTGCAGTAGCCCCCAGAGCTGAGTCGGAGTCATAAACCCTAACCGGAGAACTAGATTCTTTACCAGAGGTACAAACACAGCTTTTTTGGGTGCAGTTAACATTAGAAAGTCCAGATGGGTATTTCTGAGAAATGAATACTGTCACCTATTTGTTCCTCTGAATGCCGTACATACAAGATTTTGTGCATGTACTTGACCAATAATCAGGACTGCACCAAACTTTTTATCTGATTCATTTTATCAATTCCACCTCCTAACAAACAAAGCCTATGAGGGCTCACATATGAGATAATTGTTTGGACTAAGAAAGAAGGATGACTGTGAAGACACGATTGGAAGCTAGGAGACCAAATTGAAAACAAGTAAGAGTGAATGCAGCTGGTGAAGTACATTTTAGAAAATTTGGCATTGAGTGGATACTCAAAATGAGTGTGTCCCAGACACTGAAAGGACATGGGAAAAGAGCCGAACATAAGAAGAGAGCGATACAAGGAGAAGCTAAAAAGAAGACTGCTCTAGTAAAGTCAGTTATGCTGTGAACTACCTGATCACCTCTAACACATATACTCTCTTTTCTTCCAAGAAGTTTGAATTCTCTACAATATATTTGAAACCCAACATTACACAGACAAAAGGATAAGAACAAGGAAGTAAAGATGTCTATTTCAGCATGACTTAAAACTGTCCACTTCAGTAAAGGTTAACACCAAAACTTTGCCTTTATATTTTACAAAGCTATAGTGTTTGAGTCCTCACTACTTCTTAGGATTGTAGAAACTATCACTTTGTCTAAAGCTGTATGGAAATAATAGCAGAGAAAATAATACACACTTGGGGTATAATCTTTGTTTTGTAACTAGTACTGGTGCACAGTAAAATAGCATAGCCTGAGTCCCTTTCAAAAGCACACAAAAGTCCATTTCAAGTCATCATGAGGACTAAGAGGATAAGGGTACTGAGTGAACTCTGTCTGACCTAGGTGTAGGCCTCATTATCAAACCTTCTCTATCATTAGAGCCAGAAACAAATCATACAGCAAGACTATTCTGCTTGCTTTATCAATTTTGTTTCTTTCTACTTTCCTGTGTCTCAATGGTGCATGCAATTTCCTTTCTTGTTATTGGTATGCAAATTCACCTGCTCCCAAAATAGTTCTCCTGAAAGACTGTTATTATGTTTGAAATGCAAGGTATGTACACCCACTTGTCAACTGCATGAACTAGCTGTGGCAATTATAAATTCCTCTGAAGGGCAACAAACATTTGCCATAAATGGAGACTGAATTAATTCAGGCATTTGCAAGATACAGATTGTGGTTTGTCTACCAGAAAAAATAATTCATCTGATATATACCATAAGCTTGCCATCCTCTTTTTCAGAGATGTTTCAAGACCCTTCAAATATGAACTCTCCTGGCAAACACCATCTGCCATACTCTTTCATGAGGATCTCACATGTCCTCTTTTTTATTTTTTTTTTTAATGTCCATCACCCCTCATATTTCATCCACCACATGACCAAAATGAGGCTTAGGACCTCCAGCCAGAAGACAAAAACATGCCCACCCACTTGTAAGAATTTAGCAACTCAGTCATTTGACAGCCTTATGCATGTCCCAGATGAGGGGAACACAGGTTAGAGCTTAAACTCTGGTCATATATGCACCCTGCTGTTTACATGAAGAGAATGAGGGACCAGTGTGCTTAAAAGACTACATTTCTCATAACACAAATGTATGCACAACTATGTTAGTTTTTAGACATTTAGACACAGTTCAGGGACAGATGGTTTCATAAACAGTGAAAGGTGAAAGAGAGAAGTCCTAACTAAATAATTATTCTCCAGTGTAGAGCAAATTCAGCTTCCATTAATATCAAAAAAGAGGCTGTCCACACGAGCTACTGAACTGTTGCTGAGTGCCTTCAGTTTCCAGCCATTTTGGAAGGACTTCAGGATGGTCAACACCACACAAAGATGAAAGACCTTATTAACATACTGTGGGCAAAGAATCCCATGGGGTGCAAGGAGGCGTAGAGGAAAGAATTGTATTGAACTGACAAGAATGAATGTGTTAACTGTTTCAAGGAGAAATCATATCTGATTTGTAATATATCCTACTGTAAACTGTGGCCAACACCTCCACTGTTAGTGCAGTGCACGAACTCAACTTTCTGAAGAAGACTGTGTTATATTGTGAACCACTATGGTCTCCTCTTAGGCAGGCATGAAATCATCATTTCTGGTTTCTCCCTTTCCTGGACCCAGGTGAGAGGCTTGTATTGAAACAGCCAAGAAAGACGACACATTGAATGAAGACGTATGTATTTAGATCAAGAGAAGAATCCATTGCTGTGCGTGGAACATGAATGACAATGGAAGGGAACACATATTCAGAGAAAAAATTTCACAGTTGTGGAAAACCTGTAATCATTTTTCTTTGTGGTTTAATTTGGACACAGAAGCAAACTCACTTTGCTTTAGAGCTGCATAAACTTTGGCAAAGAACTGCAATCTTTTAACACTGTCCTTTGAATGTTTCCTCAAATAGCTCATTTGATACTCTAGCTCATAGCTGGCAACACACTGGAAATATTCACAAATACTTTTGCCTCAACAGTTGTAAAAAAAGGTCATCATCCTCACTATTAAAAAAGGAAAACCACACCAAAAAAAACCCACACCAAAAAAAAAACCCACAAAAAAAAAATAATCTCACCTCACTCATTCCTCAAATAGCCACTTCTAGCACTAGCATGATATTAATCAAAGTCTATAGTGAAAATAGGCAATAACCCTGAACTGTTCCTCTGTTTCTAAGCATGTGCACAGGTTGTGGATATCCAAATACATGCAGAGGTAAATAGCACTTCCTCGCGCAATCAGCAGTAATACAGTCACCTAACCCAACCGGCACTGACTCCAGAAGTGCTATTACATTCTTTACAATTGTCATCTGTACTTCTGGATGTGAACTGCAACGATCAAATGCTGATGCCCTGAACAGAACTGGACAAAAAGAAAGTTCATGAAAAATTAATTAGGCACACAGCCTTTGTTCAGACTAGCACAAAGACAAGACTGCCCATCCGCTTACTGTTATAGTCTAAGGTATGTGTCTGGAAACTCAAACAAGTCTGTGGAACAGGTGAGTATACAGGTTGATTGAAAATATGATTATGGTCAATAAGTACAAACAGTTAAACTGTCAAACTACTTAATACTATGTTAAACAGTAAGTCATCAATCTTTCCACCTGCTAGGGTGTCCTGGTTTCAGCTGAGAAACAGTTAACTTCTCTTTCTAGTGATTGCTGTGAAAGGAATGTCAATAATACCTATTGTTTTTAGCTGTTGCTAAGTGATGTTTACACTATTCAAGGACTTTTTTTTCCAGCTTCCCATAGAAGAGTAGACAGAACAATGGGATGGCCAATTAAATATTCCATACCGTAGACATCATGCTTAGTATATAAATGGGGGTTAGCCAGGGGGTGGGAGTCCGCAATCACTGCTCGGGACAGTGACAATTCACCGGGCGGTGAGAGTGTCTGATGTTGTTGTTATTATTATTATTATTATTATTGTTGTTGTTGTTGTTGTTGTTTTGTTTTGTTGTTGTTGTTGTTGTTATTACTGCTAGTGTTATTTTTTCCTTTTCTGATATTGTTCTATTAAACTGTCTTTATCTCAACCCATGAGTTTTTCTCCTCTCCTCTCCTTTTCTCCCTCTTCTCCCTTCCCCTCCTTTTCTCCCTCTTCTCCCTTCCCCTCCTTTTCTCCCTCTTCTCCCTTGTGGAGGGAAGTGGGAGTGAGCGAGTGGCTGCATGGTGACAGTTAAACCATGACATAGGGCATCTAGCAAGAAATACTGGTATATCATATGTTTCTGCATAGTCTGCTGTCCTTTTCTGAGCTATGGATACAAACAGCTCTGCCAAACCTTCTAATTAGTAGTGTTCATGTTTGCAACAAGCATGCATAAAACATCTATCACCTATATTAAAGTTTAAAAACATTTACTACAGATGCAAAGCTCATCAATTTCTTAAACCACCCAGATAACATCTCTTACAAGTACTTTGATATGCAATGGTTAGAAAAATTAAGCTCTTATGCTAATCAAAATTTCCTTAATTTTCATATTCGGGTGATCGTCCTAATCAATGTACACAATCAAAAAATAATTGCAATACTCCTGGTTTTGGCTCAGCAGATGGAAATTGACCTAATTAATTTTAATTTTGAGTGGGATTTCTATAGCCAGTACTCCAGGCTTTTCGTATTGTGCTGCAATGAATACATCCATGTCATACTCTAATCTCTGCAGTCATCTTACCAATGACTCTGGAACTTGGTTTTGGTCTTTATTCATGGTCTTTGATCTTCTGTTTAAAACTTTGCTCAGTTTTTAACTTACTAGATAATACGTGCTGTGATTTAAAAAAAAATAGAAGAAAAGAAGGAAAAAACAAAGAAAATGTAAAAAATAAATATAAGAAAGGAAAAGAAAAAAGAGAAAGAGGGAAGAAAAAAGAAATACCACTGTTTTGGGGAGATAATATGACTGTTACACAAAAGAATTCACTTTGACTTCTAAATATACAGTTGACAGCATGTGAGACTGCTCAATTACATTTACCTTGACCATGATAAGGGCATTTTCTGAATGATGACTTCTGAAATGACCAGGGCCAGGGGAGTTGCTTAGTTTTGCCAGTACCGGTATCTTCACAGAACAGAACTGCTTTCAATGAGTCTTTGTTTTTTCCTCAGTATATTATATTTTATCCAGTTACTCAACTGTCCCACAAAGAAAAAAAAATAAAAGGCATGTTTTATCTTTTCTGTTGTTTGTTTTCTGAATATTTAAAACACCCCTGTTTGGGTTATGAGTTTTCATTTTCCCTTAAAAATCTTTAGAGATCTTCAGATAGGAGTTGCTGTAGGAATCCAAAAAATTGTTGTTAACAATTAAGCTATTTATTGTGGAAGAGAACTCCCATGATTTTAGTAACAGTATGAAGGAATGGGAAAAAGTATGAATCAGAAATGAATGGAAATAAAGCAATGGAGAAATCACTTCAAAAGCTTTTAAATTGTGTATCAGGTGTAAGTTCATATTTAGTATCCAACTTCCATGTGCAGTAATACATCACTGATATTTTTTTGTACAGTTCAAGTATTTTGGCAAGATTTTCTTCCACTGGATAGCTTGGCTTTCCTAAAAGTAAAGTAAGAGATGGATACTTAATTATTTCAACAGCAGCAAGAAACTTTACAGTTGCTACAAACTCAGTTGTGCTTTATATTACAGCAATAACAATTACAATTTGTGCATTCCTTCCCAAGGGTTTCAAGAGATTGCTTGATCAAAGGGGTTTGTTTTGTTTGTTTGTTTAGGGGATTTTTTTTTTTTTCAATCCTATGTAATCACTTCTTAAACTAAGTCCTTGATGTAACTATGACCTTAGGAGTGGGGTTTTGCTTTAAGGAGTAGTCCTACATATATTCAACACCCGTATTACTGATGTAACTAATCTCATTGCACAATTTTGCACAGGCATTGTGTACCCAATAAACAGAAGCTTTCCACTGATTTTAATGAAGAGTGGTCCAGTGGCCCAACCTAAAAGTTCTGTTTTGCTTGAAGTGATTATCCTTAGTTTAGCCCCTGATTTATGCAAGAAAGAGGGATGAAAACTTATTCTAAACTTGTGCTGCATTCCATATAAATTTATTTCATGTCTCTTCAAAGATGTTATTTTACCTACTAGAAGTAATGACTTCTAATGCAAAAAACTGTTATACGATACATATTACATGTGATCTTTTGCAAAGCACTAATTTCCATAGTCTACCACCTTACAGATAAAGATACTTTGTACAACTGTGGCACGTTGTGATAGCCTCCTCTGTGTCTCTTCAAGCTAGACACTACTTGTTACCCTCTTCTGCTAAGGGATGAGCTCATGGTATCTGACCCACCATGGGCGTGAGTGCATGGTCACAGCGCTGCAGCTGGGCTACCATGGAGGACAAGTTCACAGATTTCTGCCTGCAGCACATATCCAACACATCAGGTTAGAATGATGCAGCCCTTTCTTATCATATCTTCTGATGTGCCAGACACGTACTGCCATCACATGTTCTGACATGTGGATTCTCACCTGTCTGGGAGTAAGACACTTCAGAAGCCTGGTAGGTACAGGAATCAGAAAGGCAGCAACTGAATAAAAAATAATGTAAATGTAATTCAGTTGAAACTGCTACTGGAAGTCTTAAGTTTAACAGGTCCTCTGTGTCTATAATACATCAGTTCTGGCTCTGTGTTTGTGATATACCAGACAAAAGGTTTCATGAAAAAGGTTTAGGGTTGTTTTTTTTTTTTTTATTGTAAATGTTTAAAAAATAAAATAGCCTAAAGCAATTGCTCCTTGAGATTATCTGCAACTTTCCACTAGTCCACAACTTATCCACTAGTCTGCAACTAGTGGGTATGTTAACTACAAAACTAGAGGGGTATTCAATACTATTAACCTGAATTTAAAAGATGATAACCTGGCCTCCAAGAATCAAGCAAATTAATACAAATTTTTTAAAATAAACATGATCTCTTTTTACTTGTGCAGCCTGTCTGCCAGGCACTGATTTACAGTAATCTGTATTCAGATCTGGATCAGGTTTATGTTCAGTTGCTATGGCTCCCTGCTTTAAGCTCTCCTTCCACATTCACCTCTCTCTCACATAACCTTTTATGACAGATTTATTGTTAAAGAAATTAAATTTTGGATTTCTGGAGGCTGAAGAATAAGCAGTACTGTCCTCGTCCGTTATCTAAAGCTCAGACAGGGTGGTATGCAGAGAGGACAAGGGAGAATACACACCATGAGACCATTTGGCAACCCTGGGTAAGCACCATACAGACCATTGCCCAAAGGGTACACACTGGCCAAACTTGGCTGTGGCTCCCATGAGGTGCAAGATGCGTCTCCTTTCCTACCTTAGCTAAACAACACTTGTGTTTAAATGTAACAACACTCCATCCTTCTGGCCTGACAAGCGTTGGTCTCCCCCCACTGTTCACCTCCCCTGCTCCTGGGGAGTTTTGCCATTTGCTTTAATAAGCTAAAAATCTTACTTAATGATGGAGATTTCTTATGAGAATTCTTGCAACAGTCAGATCTAAGAGAAGTAGTGGGATCAGCTAGCATTTAAATAAATATTGACAAAACTATTTGCCCATTGCTACCATTATGGAATACACCTACTGAATTTATTAGTTACAAAAGGTGCTCAGAAAATTTCATCCTTTCTATAAAATGTCAGAAATTATCCACCCAGCCTAGTAGGGAATAATATTTTCATCTCTGCTGTGGAATTCTATTTGTTGGTATAAAAACCATAAAAGACATAGTAGGAGATACTGCACCTGATTCTCCATCCCATTACCTCTTTTTTAAAACTATAGAAATCAGAAGATAAAATAACTTAAAAGTAACAGGATAGCACAACAGCAACACTGTAATGGTGATGTTGCAATCTGTACTTACGGTGATTTAGGATACACCCTACAGATCTTTGGAAAAATTTATGTTAAAATAGTGTTGGGTTTTTTCTGTCCTTCTATAGTGATACACTAAATAGTAAGTTTAATTTACTCTCCCCTGGTAAATTTAACCTACTCTTTACCATTTTCACTCTTGTTTTCTTAAGCCAAAATTAATATACATACAGACATATGTATACATCTACCAGAGCTGCACCATATTTGTGACAGTAAGGATAATGCACCTTTCACCTGTTTACAGCAAAGAGAGTAAATAAAATGGGAGAAACTGAAATTCAAGGGACTATGAATGTACACATTTATCTACCTATTTCCTTAATAAAACTTTCTCCACAAGTATAATTTCTTCCAAGACACTTATCACCAGATAAGCACTTCACATTTTGCTCATACTGTCTACAAAAGATGTCTCACAACACTGAATCTTAACATGATGTACTGTAATGACATTCTCTCAATGAGCATAATTTATTTTATTTTATGAAGCTATACTTTTATTTTAAATAGATTTAAAAGCGTATCTTATGTGTAAAGGACAAAGTTTCCTATCCAGATCATCTCAGTACCGAACTATGAGTCTTTGCTATGCTATGGTTTCATTGATTTCTTAGTAAAAAAACCTCAACTCATTTACAAAGTAGTCCTTACTCACATATAGCTGCATCACAACACAGAATAAGCCACTATTGCTATCTGCAGCAACTGGCATAAATGTTGTTAGCTAGAAGGTCAAACCATACTGCTCATCTTGGGGCCATTTCTTTATGCCAGAATTAAGACATCTTAGTTAAGTCCTCTTGGAATTGCATTCATTGTAATTTTTGGTAATTTTTTTAATGTAGTACCTGCTGGTACTTTAGAGTAAGGGGTATTTGTTCTCTAAAAATATTAATATAGACTGTGATGCAGTCTGATTTCATGCAATTCAGTGTACTACAGTGGCATATGTATGACATACATCAAAAATAGGTGGTTTAACTTAATGGATAATGAACACTCAAATCAAAATGGCCCACGGCTCACAAGCACTGCAAAGTTGGCCAGAATTATACACAGTATGTACAAATATTAAATTTTACTCATTACTTGTACAGAGATATTAATACATCTTGACCTCTTCAGAAAAATCCCACATACTTCCCAGAATCAACATTTCCTTCTTTACATTACCCAGTATATGGTGTTTGACATCTTAATGCCTGGTGATGTTTCTTTACTCTCAAAGTAGCAATATCTTTTTATTTCCTCATCTTTGATATTAATAATAGATAACTTGGATCACTAAGAGTTTAAAGATTGACCTCCAAAAGAGGTTGTGATGTTTCTTGTGTTGACTGGATTTTAGCCAATAGCCCTCTTCTGACGTAGCTGCTTAGATCAGCAGCATCTGGATTTGTATAGCCATGGACAAGTTATATGCTAGAGCCTTTCTTTGCATCTCAGGTCATAATCTCTTGCCAGCAGTTTTGCCAGAATACAGAGCTCTCTTTAATACCAGTCTTTTCAGCTCTATGACCCATTTTATGATTTCAGTGTTCATGAAGCTGAAGGGATGCTCAACCTCCTCAGTATGCAGCACTGCCCTTTCTAGTGTAAGACATAACTTTCCTTCAGAGGGAAGAAGGCATAAGACAAACCTGAAACACCAAAATTTGCTGGACCCTGTTCTCACCAACAAGGAGGGGCTGGTGGGGAACGTTACACTCAAGGGCAGCCTTGGCTGCAGTAATCATGAAATGGAGGAGTTCAAGATCCTTAGGGTGGCGAGAAGGGCGCACAGTAAGCTTGCTACCCTGGACTTCAGTACAGCAGACTTTAGCCTCTTCAGGGACCTGCTTGATAGAGTACAGTGGGATAAAGCCCTGGCAGGAAGAAGGGCCCAAGAAAACTGGCTGATATTCAAGGACCACCTCCACCAAACTCAGGAGCAATGGATCCCAAAAAAGAGGAAGTCAGGCAAAAATGCCATGAGGCCTGTGTGCATGAATAAAGAGTTCCTGGACAATCTCAAACAGGAAAAGGAAGCCTAGAGAGGGTGGAAGCAAGGACAGGTACCCTGGGAGGAGTACAGAGAAATTGTCCGGACAGCCATGGATCAGGTTGGGAAAGCTAAAGCCCAGATAGAATTAACTGTGGCCAGGGGTGTCAGGGGCAACAAGAAAGCATTCCATAGGTATATCAGTGACAAAAGGAAGATTAGGGAAGATGTGGGCCCACTCAAGAAGGAAATGGGAGACCTGGTCATCCAGGACATGGAGAAGGCTGAGGTACTCAAGGACTTTTTTGCTCTGATCTTCACTGGTAAAGGTTCTGACCACAGTGCCCAAGTTGCAGAAGGCAAAGGCAGGGACTGGGAGAATGAGGTACCACCCACTGTAGAAAAAGACCAGGTCTGAGATCAGCTGAGGAACCTGAAGATGCACTAGTCCATGGGACCTGATAAGATTCATCCACAAGTCCTGAGAGAACTGGCGGATGTAGTTGCCAAGCCACTATCCATCATATTTGAGAAGTCGTGGTGGTCTGATGAAGTTCCCACTGACTGTAAAAGGGGAAACATAATGCCCATTTTCAAACAGGGTTAAAAAGGAAGACCTGGGGAACTACAGGCTGGTCAGTCTCACCTCTGTGCCTAGCAAGATCATGGAGCAGATCCTCCTGGAAACTCTGCTTGGACACATGGAAAATAAGGAGGTCATTGGTGGCAGCCAACATGGCTTCACTAAGGGCAAATTGTGCCTGACAAACTTGGTGGTCTTCTATGATGGCATTACAGCATTAGTGGATAAGGGAAGAGCAACAGTTGTCACCCACCTGGACTTGTGCAAGGCATTTGACACTGTCCCGCACAACATCCTGGTCTCTGAATTGGAGAGACATGGATTTGACCAATGGACGACTTGGTGGATAAGGAACTGGCTGGATGGCTGCACTCAAAGAGATGCAGTCAACGGCTCCATGTCCAAGTAGTGAGCAGTGACAAGCAGGGTTCCTCAGGGGTCGGTACTGGGACCGGTACTATTTAACATCTTTGTGGGAGACATGGATGTAGGGACTGAGTGCACCCTCAACAAGTTTGCCGATGTCACCAAGCTGTGTGGAGCGGCTGACACACTGGAGGGAAGGGATGCCATCCAGAGGGACCTGGACAGGCTTGAGAGGTGGGCCCGTGCCAATCTCAGGAAGTTCAACAGGGCCAAGTGCAAGGTCCTGCATGTGGGTCAAGGCAACCCTATGCACAAATACAGGCTGGGCAGAGAATGGACTGAGAGCAGCCCTGAGGGGAGGGACTTGGGGATGTTGGTGGATGAGAAGCTCAACATGAGCCAGCAGTGTGTGCTCACAGCCCAGAAGGCCAGCCATACCCTGGGCTGCATCAAAAGAAGTATGGCCAGCAGGTCAAGGGAGGTGATTCTGCCCCTCTACTCTGCTCTTGTGAGACCCCACCTGGAGCACTGTGCCCAGCTCTGGGGACCCCAACATAAGAAGGACATGGACCTGTTGGAGCAGGTCCAGAGGAGGGCCATGAAGATGATCAGAGGATTAGAGCACCTCTCCTATGAAGACAGGCTGAGGGAGTTGGGGTTGTTCAGCCTGGAGTAGAGAAGGCTCCAGGGAGACCTTAGAGCAGCCTTCCAGTATGTGAAAGGGGCCTACAAGAAAGCTGGAAGGGGACTTTTTTCAAGGGCACGTAGTGATAGGACAAAGGGTAATGGCTTCAAACTAGAAGAGGGCAGATTTAGATTAGATCTCAGGAAGAAATTCTTTACTGTGAGGGTAGTGAGACACTGGAACACGTTGCCCAGGGAAGTTGTGGAGGCCCCATCCCTGGAAGTGTTCAAGGACAGGTTGGATGAGGCTTTGAGCAGTCTGGTCTAGTGGGAGGTGTCCTTGCCCATGGCAGGGGGGCTGAAACCAGATGATCTTTAAGGTCCCTTCCAACCTAAACCATTCTATGATTCTATGATTCTATGAATTCAGCAACTCAATTGCAGAAATATTTCCTAAGTGTTTTGTTCATGGTGGGCTAAAGAGTAACGCTCTCAGCATAAAGTACACGAAGTTATTTGCAATGAAACAACTTTTTTTGTCATTTGCTACTTTCAAATGCAACCCAGACAATAAAGCAATGTTTCATTAACCAAAAAGTTAGCATTATTTAATGTTTTAGAGCATCAGAGCATGGGAACACAGTATTTAACCAATTAGCATGGCTGATATTGCTACATACATACCGTTTTAAACACAGGAAGGTTAGAAAAAAATATGGATGATTTGGATTGAAAGTGTATTCAATCAATGTTCTTTTTGGAAATTAAAATAAATGAAATCAAATTAAGGCTGCCTTGAATAAATAGTACACTTAGTGAAACTGTTAAATTTAAATAATCTACTTTGAAGGGTATTTAGAATTCCTTTCAGAATTCACTTCTTACTTTCCATAACCATCAATGCCCTTTTAATAGCCATTTGTGGTTTAGTGATCACTTTCAGGTTCACTTTTATTATAGAAATGACACTGTGAAAGTCCTAATTGGTTCTAAAATTAACATCGAGTGTTAAAATGTCTAGAAAATAATGTAACTTTGCTTAAAATGCATGTAGGCTTGTGAGATAGAGGAGATTTATTTATTTATTTATTTATTTTTAAAATTAGCACCCTCATTTTCTTCCAGTTGCTTTTCTTTACATCTTTGTCTGATACTAGTCTAGATGTGCTACTTCTGGCTCTTCCATTAGTTCCTATAAGAACATCATTCTAGACTAAAATACTACATAAATGTGCACATTTGAGGCCTGCAGTTCAAACATGGTTACTCTTGCACTGATGATTTCCCTGTTAGATTAGAATCCAGCTCAAACGTTCAGAGTATTATTCAATGAGCACAGCCAACAGGAGTTAGAAGAGTAATGAATCTCTTACCTCTATAAAAGTGTGATCCTGAACAGAGGAGGACAAAAGGACTTCAACTTTATTTTATTTTCATCAATTCTTTTCCACAATTATGATTTCGACGGTTGAATTTCAAGCCCTACTCATTTAAAAGCCCACAACATTTCAACTCTAACGGTTAATTATATAATAATTAAAATTAACTGAACCTACAACTAAGACCTAAAAACTAATGCTTGAAATTAAATCTAAAAGTTTATGGATCTGAGTGAGCCATTTAGGGCAGCTGAATACTCCCGTATTGTCCTGTGTTCTTAGTTTTGGAAGTTGAACTAAAATACTCCATCTACAGAATGGACATAGGAAGGAACCAAGTGCTGTAATTCCCGGCTTAACATTACGAAGTTGGACCAGTTTATTACAATCATTTAGTCTGACCCGTGCCACACACACCCCAGTGCAAGGAATAATTTGAGGTTGAACAATCTCTTAAAAATCTTGAAGCTGAAGCATCTGCATTTCCCTTCCCATCTTGAAAAAGCTCCTCAGACAAACAGCCTTTATTAGTCTATTTCTAGGAATAGACTCAAGTTCATAAAAAAAGTACTCTTCTGTTATTTAACAACCACTGAAGAACTATTTAGCTTTCTAGATAATATTTCCTTTCTTAAATTATAATTATTAGTCTTCAAACAAGGAAACTATAAAGAAGGAGGAATATGCATAATGGAAATCCTCACTTCAAGGTAGACATTTCAACACTTTTCTGAATGGCTAAAGCATATCAAAGTCAGACAATACACCTGGAGCATGCTCAATTTTGAGTTATAGAATAAGGGCTGTAAACTCAAAAAACCACAAGCCAATATTGTAATTTTTATATTTTAAGGACATGTAGTTCGGATTGTTTGTGAAAGTATTACAATTGTTAAGTTTTACTCGTAAAATCAGCGATTATTGAAAAAGATAGCATAATGTTCTCAATTATCATTTTAATATTATTTGGTTAATTTTTACAAAACATTTAGTAAAGATATCACAAGATGAGAGTTTTTCACAAAAATCATTATGTCAAAATTCTTTCTGGGGATCAGATTTCTAAGATTTTTGCAAAGAAAAAAAGCTTCCAAATCTTCCAAAAATCTCCACCATTTATAGAGTTAAGTATTTTAAAGATTACTTTCTTGCCAACAATTTCCCTTAAGAGAAAATATTAATCATTAAATAACATTTTATACTGCAGTTTGATATACGCCAATTCTATGTCTTCTTCATAGTGTTTTCAAATGAGCTGTTTAACAAACAATTTCTTTGGGCAGAACAACAGTGGTTTAAGATACTACTGTCCCTCAACTGAGTCACAGAAGTAACTTAACACATCTGCCTTTCAAATGAACTGGACTAGAAGTACTCAAATGATTTCAGTTTTGCATAGAACAACTTCCAGAAAAGAAGAGGTAGCTGGGGAGGCCACATCTTCACTCATGAAAGATACATACATAATTCATTTTCCCAAATTTTCACCCAAATCAACCTGTTGCCTTATTTTTCAAAGAACAGCTCAAATATATATTTTTTCTATCTCTGAGAATAATTTTTTTTCTGTTCCACTGATGGACAGAAAGTAGAACACAAGAAAATAGCCATGTGCAGTCATTTTATGCATAGCATCATTTGTCATGAGTCCAAAGAAAAATAGTATCTATAGAATTACAAACTATATGTCAGTAATGATTGGAAGAGTCAGATTTTTCCTAAATTTTATAGGAGAGAGAAGATAAAGCAACGGCTTTGGAGAGTGGCTATTATTTTCTCACTTTTTTTTTACTTTTTTCAGTGTGTGAATGGCCCAGTTTCAGTAGATCACTGTTGTCCAACAGAAAGCCTGACAGTATGGAAGACTGAGACCCAATTAAAAAATATTTGACCAAAACTTCCTAGTGTAGTTTGACCTTGTTGTATCACTTTTTTCGCCCTCCCCCATCTGAATTTTCTGATTTTTTTTTCATTTTTCAGAACAAATACCTGACCTTAAATAAGCCTGCAGATCAGCCTTGCCTTTTTTTTTCTCCTTTTTTCCAGAAGTCCCAGAGCAGCACAATATTACTTTTGACCTCGAACAAGAGTAAATGAGGTTACTCACGAATAACGGTGTATGCATCAGTGCTTAGAATACTGTGTCTCTTGCTGTCCTATAAAATTTTATTAAGCATGGTGAATGACATATTTGAATGGCCACTGTGGGATGAATACCTTATGTTTCAGCCATGATGTGAAACTCTTTCGTTTAACTTTGGGGGTGGTGTCCTAGCATGCCGATTAAGCACATGGAGCATTTTCAAACTGAATCCTTTAAAGAAAGGTGAGGGGCAACACCACAGGACAAATGTTGGAGCTGGTGCTGTCTGGTAAGCCTGAAAAGCGAGCAAAACTTTCTGGAGAGGGGAGAGGAAAGCAGTGACCATCACTTATGAAAAATACTCTGAAGGAAACAAAAGGCTGGACAAACCTTATGTAGTTAAAACTAAAATATGCTCATACACAACGATTCAATTAATATTATTTTCTTCTTTAATGGAATAATTTGATTAGACATAAGCCACCAGTAAAAACTTTATTGTGCAAATGCATCAAGATCTGCCTGCCTTCCAAGATGCTGAGGTTCTGAAAATGTGCTTTTTCAAGTTAATGCAAATTGAAATCAGTATATTGATTTCATATTTCTTTTGTTAGCGTGTTTGTGGTAGCTTGACCTTGGCCAGCTGCCAGACACCCCCACCCACCCAGTCACTCCCTCGCTCCCCACTCCTCAGCAGGGCAGGGGGAGAAAATAAGATGAAAAAGCTCATGGGTCGAGATAAAAACAGGGAGATCACGTACGAATTATCTCAGGGGGGAAAACAGACTCGTCTTCAGGAAAATTAATGTCATTTATTGCCAATTAAAATAGATTTAGATAGTGAGAAACAAAGACTAAATTCAAATGACACCTTCCGCCCTTCCTCCCAGGCTCGCCTTCACGCCTTCATTCCCGACTCCTCTACCTGACCCCCTCCGCCCCGAGGGGTGCAGGGGAATGGGGGGCTGCGGTCAGGCCATTCCAGCTCCTCTCAGCCGCCCCTGCCCTCTCACGCTGTTCCCCTGCTCCGGCGGGGGCTTTCCACAGGTCGCAGCTCCCTCACGAGACATCCCCCTGCTCCGGCGGGGGCTCCCCAGGGAATCTCTGCGCGGGCGGGGGTGGGGGAGCGGCTGGAGCCCCTCCTCCCCCTCCTCCCGCTCTCCCCTCGGGGCTGGCAGGGCTGTTCCTCACACTTTTCCCCTCGCCCCTCACCGCCCGTGGCTGAGGGGCTCAGCCGAGCCCGGCGGTGGGGCCGCGGGAGCCGGCGGTGTCCGGCTCGGGGCAGCCCGGCCTCGCCTTGCCTCACAGAGACCCCTGCGGCCCCCCGCCGGCTGCTGGGCCCGGTACTGTATTACTTTGATTAGAATTTTTTCAAAAAGTTGGGTTGGCAGTATATGCACACAAACACGTAAACATATATATATATATAGGTTGAAAATAGAAATTTTCAGGAAATATGTACAGTTACTGATTGTTAGGAAATTAGAGTCGTTTTCAACATCCTAAATGTTCAAAACCCTCATCAGATTTTACATAGGCTTTATTCCAGAAGCCTCATGTGCAAAAAGCCACTTCTGCCATGCTAGCAGGTAAGCAGCTGAGGTTCCTCACCAAAGAGGTTTACCTTAGTGAAAATTCAAGATATTTTTAAGGAAATTATTTTGGAGGATACCTTTCTTACCAGACAGTGTCATGGAGAGGATGGTCAGCCATTTTGTGTGTCAATGGGAGCGTGTTCAGTGTCTTTCTTTGTATTCAGTCCCCAGTACCATTAGGAGACACAGAGCCTCATGTTTCTTCAGACTTTCTCAGCCACCACATACAAATTTCTGTTTCTTCGTGAAACTTATCTCAATTATCTTAACTTATCTTAATTATTATTTTAAATCCGGAAGAGTGGAAAAGTTCCACAGCAGTTGGAACTTCTCGTATCTTTTTATCTGATAGTTGCTTAACCTATAATAAAATCGGTTATCTACAGGAATAGCTTGTTACTCAGTGATGCTCGATACCAGCATGAATAAGGCAGATGCTGTACAAAATGCAACGCATTTCATGATAACTTCAGCAAACTCAGCATACCTCTGAAATTGTGGCACAATTATTTCACAGAAACACTAAGATATATATGAAGCAGATGAAGACATACTAAGCATGCTAAAATAGCTAGGGTTTGCTTTGTCTCAAGAAAGCATATGTAACAGCTTAAACCCAGCTTCACATTGCAGGTGGAAGAACAGAACCTGTCTGCACAGCTCTATCCTACACTGACCTAAACAGAGGCATTAGAGGTCATAGAAATGTTGTTTGTCTTAATGTTTTAATCTGGTCTATATAGTCTGAAGACACAATGAAGGTAAGGCTGCTTACACACCTTTTTAAGTTATTTTTCAGCACAACAGAGTTAGTGACATAGGAATGAATTAACTGACAGTCTCTCCTCCCCGTACTCTCTGTTAATAGAAGATAATTCAAGTTGCACTTGAAAAATAGGACAGACCAGATTTATTGTTCCCTATGGAACCTTAATTCTGCTGCCCTGTATATCCATTCTGTCCACTGAATGAAGCTGAATTCCCATGGACAAAAAAAGGAAATAAAAATACTGCCAAGGACTCTTACAATTAAGACACGCTTCCTGATAACAGGGTGGTTGGCGTATGCCTATATGAATCAGCAGTAAGGACACCACCATACAATTAGCATATATACCCTAAACTTCGCTTTGGAAAAAACCCCACTTTTAATTAAAAAGTTGAATACTTTTGTGTGTGAAATAGGTTGTACAGGTATAACCATTCAAACATGCATTTCTATTGCATGTGTAATTTAATAATTATCTTGAAACCTCTTACATGCATGCCCTTTTCTGTACAGAAGACACTCACAGACATGGAGGCCTCCAGTATACTTGTAACCAGCGCAGAGGAACGAGACGCTTACTGGGACTGGTTGAAGTATCTGTCAACCTCACTTTTACACAGCAGATCCTCCTCAGGATTAGGTTTCTGCACAAGTTAGGATATCCACAGTTATATTTCTCCTCTCCCTAGTACTCCACTCCCCAAGGGACTGTTTTTTTCGTTATTTATTGCTTTCTAACTTAGATGGTCAGCAGAAGACACCTTGCTGGTTGTGCCACCCCATGCCAATCTCTTTGGCAGTTAGTGATTGCTACTTGGGTCATTATCACCTTCTGATCTCCCATCCCAAATGTGTTACAAGGATGAAAAACTGCGAACAGTTCAATTGTGCATGTTTGTGCCTTTACAGCACATACCTGAACCATCAGACAGGGCAGATGCAGTTCAGGGCTTTTAGGCACACAAATAATTCTGTGACAATTATCTTTTACCCTGTTTTCCCAGTGCATACCAGAATCATCTAATGAGTTAGCACTGGGCAGATGTGAAGGTCTCACTTAACTGAATGGTACTTTTGGGTAGGCTTCACCCCATGACCTGTGGCTACTTCCGTCAAAAACAAAGGTGGCTTTGCTCATTTCCCTTTTTACCAGTCATCAGAACCTCTGAATGCATTTCTAAAGAGAAAAAAGGACTAGTCAGGACGTTTATAGGGGTAAAATATACCTGAAAAAAAGTTTTATTAATATAGATATGCTTGGATCTTTGGACTTTTAAGCAAGGTGAGATTCAATCAAACCAACAGTAGAAGAGTAGTACTGGCTGTTACTGTGCTGACTGATTGCTTTAAAATACTCACAAAAGGACAGAAGAGTCTTTTCAAACTAATATATTACCTGACGACCACAGAATAAGGAATGCCCAGTTGTAGTTGGAGGGGCGATTGCCACCAATTGTAGTTCTGAGTGGCAGATCAAAGCCAAAGCAGAAACAACAATAGTATCTCACTGACAAAAGAAAAAGTAATTTCCACTACTTGTTAGATTTTTAGCAAACAAACAAAAATTCACAATTACAGGGAAAAAAGGACTTTTAGAACTGCCTATGAGTTTAAATAAAATGCCATTATATATATACAAAGATGATTTTAAAGGATGATTGCTGATCTGCTGAAGCCTGCTGGATTCTACAAACTTAGTCATCAAGGTTTTTTCACTTTGAATTATAAGCATTATAATTGTATATTCTGAACCCAGAAGAGCAAATCTAGATGGAACTAAGTCATTAACCTGAAGGATATGGCTGATTTTTCTAAACATCTATTAAAAAACATTATGAGTACTTGTTTATCTGCACTTCTATAAGCTCTCAGCATTGATTCTATTTATTTTTCTGCATCTAATTAGTTTGCATAATGATATGTTTATACTACTGGCAATCTCCTCTTTTAGAGTGGAATTATGCATACAGTATCTATATAGATCTGATCAAAACTGAAAAGGGTAATGTATATATTATAAGTAAAACTTTTTAAAGGAACAAAAAAGCTTCATAAAACATTTTAAAAACTCACCAGCTTTCAAGGAATAATGATCACATCTTTTGTGAGTTGGAAGTTCTTCTTGAATATTCATTTAAAATAGTGAAATCCTGACTGTCTTGTGGGAATTTTGCAATTCATCTCAATAGCATCAGAGATTCCTCCTGAATTCTTCAGCTGAGTTTATGTTGTCCTCTTTGTTCTAGAGACAACATTGAAAATCTTGTGAAGACAAGATTCAAGTGAGATTTCCAGTGTCTTCAGATTGCATACAGACCTTACGTATGATAAGGGCAGCCTTTTCTGTGTTGTGCTATTTTCTGTTGGTAAAGGTATTATCAAATTTAAAAAAAAAAAAATATATATATATATAGTAGTGAAGTGAAGATAACAGGAAAGAGAGTTAATTATATTCTTTTTAAGATCTAAAATGAAAATGAGGGAAGGTTCAGAACATTTAAATTTATCTCAGCCAACTCTCATGTCCTTCATTTCATTAGTTATCTGAAACACTTTACTTTGTGGTTTACAAATCCTTTTCCTGATGTTTATGTTCTGTGGCAAAAGGTAATAAGCCTAGCCATCTCCTTTATATTCTGTTTTGCTCCAGGATTTGGCTACAAACTCACACTAGATTCTTTTTGGTTATAATCACATTGTTTTCTTCATTCATTCTTCCTTCCTTTCACTAAAAGTATGTGCACTCTGAAACATGAGGAAATGTCTTTCCCTTCATAACCGATGATGTAGTTCTCCTTTGAAATTAATTCCAGTTGCATATGATAATGTAATTCCGAGTAGACTCTTTGAAGTTGAGTGCAGTTTAGTATTTTGGCAAATACAACAGTCATTTATCATCTCTGGGATGAGGCTGGTATCTTTCTGCCCCCAAAGCGTATGAATTCATTTTCAGATTGCTCTTAGGCCAGTTCAACAGGTGGCTGAAATGAATTGGCATTTCAAAGCAAAGAATGGAAAGATCACATCTGGAAATCATGACTGATCCTAACAAAAGTCAGTTGCATAACTCAGGAATCCGTCCATTGTACAGAGAGGAATAGAAGAAAGAGAAGTCAAGGCTTTATTCAGGCATGCTTCCTTTGGGATACTTTTGTTCCTTGTGCCACTGCCCCAATATAACATCCATGACTGCAACTGTCTATATAGATATTCTTTGTTGTGAATTTTGCTCAATATACCACAGAAGCAACCTATGCTGTTATACATTTATGTTACTCTGTTTCTGTCATGCAACATACATGTGTTTTCAAGAGCAAAGACTGTTTTGCAAACAAAAGTGCTGAACAAAAGGCTGGTTCCTATTAACCAGCTGAACAATAACTTGGTCTTTAGGATTATCAGTGATTGCTTTCTGAATTTATTTTGCAATGCAGGCCTGACCAAGGCATTCTGGTAGCACTTACTTTATTATTAAAAATAAAAATTAAAAGTATAAAAGGTATCTAAAAATAATAATTGCAGTTCTAAAATATATCACTGGGCATATCCACCATTTTTTCATTCCTCTCCATTGATTTGTCAGGCAAGGGAATATGATAACTGGTGATTTAACTATATTATAAGGCAGTTTATTTGAAAGAATATAATACATTTATTTTTGAGCTATAAATTTAAATACTCATCTTTAACAGTTAACAAACTAATACTAAAGTTTATCAGACTATTTCTTTTAGGTCCATGAATTTGTTTCAGCTGCTTGTTAATTAGTAATGTGGTTTTTTTCACAGAAAGTTAAACCAGTTTGCAGTTAAAATACTAATAGTGAAGATATTATGAAAAAAAAAGAAAACTAGGAGAAAACAGTAGCTTCTTTTGAACACTTATGATGAAATTTTACAGAAACTTCATACAGAAAAGCTAGTGTATTTACATTCTAGATGTGATTTAACTCTGGCAAGAACATGTCAGGAACTGTGACTAATAATTTGCTACAGATCTGTGACCTATATAACTGGGGGCAAAATTTATTTTGAATTTTTTTTTTATAAATACATAACTGCATAGTATGGAATAATGTGGAGCTGGAGTAGAATTTTTTCCTGGTTTTCTGTGGTTTTCATAACTTGTCATATCCAAAATTTTTAAAAAGATATTTTCATATTTGGTTATTTATTGATGCTAATATAAACAATAATACAATAAAAATCATCAACACAAATCCAAACATCCATATTTCTGATGTTTTTTCACTTTATTTTCAAAAAAACTTCAAACTTTTTTGCTTTTCATAACTACACCAGAGCTTACAGTTTCATTTCACAGTAGTACTTAGGTTTATATTCTGTGTATGCATTCCAAGATTTTTTGTTTTTTAACATGAAATTGAGTTTGAACTGAACCTATTCAGTATAAATTAATTTTGTCTATGTAAGGGAATGGTAGATGTTTATGTAGATGTTCTTGTACTGAATCCTTGCTGAGAAATTTGGTCTCCATTCTATACATTTAATGAATGGGCTGAATTTGGTTTCTACATCACAGAAATATTCCATATGTTAAAGTATGAGGAGTTTGTTTTAACAGGTATGTTGCTTAGTGTAACAGTTACTAGCATTGTTGTGTATGAATGAGAACTTGTTCGATTTCAATGTTTAAATGGTATTTAGCCAGCTTAAAAGGGGAACTGGGGGCAGATCATGAGGAAGCTAACAGAATTATCTAGCTGTGATAAGATAAAAGGAGACACTTGTTTTCATTCCTGATATTCATTCCTTCATTTTCACATTTACTAGCACTCATTAATCATTTTTAATGTTTCTGTGAACAATATATATATAAAAATGAGTTGGCCTCATGTTCTGTGGAAAATGAACGTAAGTGCCAACCTGGTTTTAACACTTCCTAAGACATTTATCTATGACGTTAAATTTCTCCAAACCGGGCTGAAGACTAACCATCTCTTCTTTGTGGCGTATTTTAGACTATGCAAATTCAAGAAAATTATGGCCATCACATTCTGTTAGTGGATATCAAAGTTTAGTTCATATCTCTAATTCAATTGTTTTAAATGCCTACTTCCATAAATTTATTCAGAGGACGTATGGCCACTTAAGTTCTGCCAAGGTCATTCTACCGTGCAATGTTCAACTTGCATGAAGTCAAAACAATTATTTGTGCAGATAGAGATATACACAAAAAATGAAGCACAAATCTGCTACATAACCTACTTGGTAACATATAATTGACTAAAAGAGAGTAGATGATTGGTGCTTATGCAAAGGCTGATGTTTACTGTGTCAGCACTTGGCAGCAGATCATAAAATCATAGAATCGTTTAGATTGGACCTTTAAGTTCATCCAGTCCAACCATTGACCCTACTCTACCAGGTCTGCCACTAAACCATGTCTCTAAGCACCACATCTACAAGACTTTTAAACACATCTAGGGATGGTGACTCAACCACCTCCCTGGGCAGCCTGTTCCAATGTTTGATAACTCTTTCAGTGAAAAATTTTTTCTTAATGTCCAGCCTAAACCTCCCCTGGCGCAACTTGAACCCGTTTCCTCTTGTCCTATCACTAGTTACTTGGGAGAAGAGACCAGCTCCCATCTCACTACAACCTCCTTTCAGGTGGTTGTAGAGGGCAATAAGGTCTCCCCTCAGCCTTCTCTTCTCCAGGCTAAACAATCCTCATTCCTTCAGCCGCTCCTCATAAGACATGTTCTCCGGACCCCTCACCAGCTTTGTTGCCCTCTCTGGACACGCTCCAGCACCTCAGTGTCCCTCCTGTACTGTGGTGCCCAAAACTGAACACAGTTCTCAAGCTGCGGCCTCACCAGTGCTGAGTACACAGGGACGATCACTTCCCCACTCCTCCTGGCCACACTATTCTTGATACAGGCCAAGATGCCATTGGCCTTCTTGGCTACCTGGGTGCACTGCTGGCTCATGTTCAGCCGGTTGTCCACCAGGACCCCCAGATCCTTTTCTGCCAGGCAGCTTTCCAGCCACTCCTCCCCAAGCCTGTAGCGTTGCCTGGGGTTGTTGTGACCCAAATGCAGGACCCGGCACTTGGCCTTGTTAAACCTCATGCAGTTGGTTTCAGCCCATCGATCCAGTCTGTCCAGATCTCTCTGCAGAGCCTTCCTACCCTCAAGCAGATCAACGCTCCCACTTAATTTGGTGTCATCTGCAAACGTACTGAGGGTGCACTCAGTCCCCTCATCCAGATCATCAATAAAGTTATTAAACAAGGCTGGCCCCAAAACTGAGCCCTGAGGAAGACTGCTTGAGACCTGCCGCCAGGTGGATTTAACGCCATTCACCACAACTCTCTGGGCTCGGCCATCCAGCAAGTTTTTAATCCAGCGAAGAGTCCACCTGATAAATATACCTACACATCTGTTGCATCTTTCTTTCATTCTGTCCATATCTCTGGTCCTCAGTGCCATTACTGTAATTAAAAGGCATTGACTTACATACAAGAACTTAAATGTGTATACGTTATACAGTGGGAAATGATGTCACATTAAAATCTGTAAAAACACGACCTCGACAGCATCTTGCAATTACCAATGGGACAGCTAGGAAACCTAAGGACTGGTCTTGAGAAAGCATGCCTGGAAACAACTCCAAAAGCACACTCAAAAAGATTTTTGAAAGCCTTGTTTGTGATGTGATGTGGTTTATCATTGTGTGAGTGTCCTTAAATTCTGGACAGCTGTGTTACCTGGTTTATTTGGTGCTTTAAAGTCCTGTGTCTATGAAGAGCTAGTAATGAGGTGCATTCTCTGTCTTTGCTAATGACTTTGTGCAATGAACAGATCTAGAATGATGTGCCATGGAAACTCTATGTATATAAGGCTAAAGGAAACTCAAAAGTGATAAAGCTCTCTTTCAATTACTGATCTGCCAGGGAAAGGCAGATGGGCACTGTATGAACTTGTTCACAACCAGACCAGGTGATGAATCATCCTAGGTCCACCCGGTGAGAAAATGTATCATAAAGGCATCCTTATCTAACAGTGGTGGAAACTTTGACAGACAAGTGTCCATCAGCAAGGGAGACGTGTTATCTGGTTAGATCAATTAGCAGAGTTGTGGTTTAAGAGAATCTTTAAAATTGTCTTTAACATCAGTAGCGACTTCAGTAACAAAAGAGTCTATAAAGGAAATCTTTACTCCAGCTGAGATTTCTGCTTCAAGAAAAGCAGTGATTAACAATGATACTTGTCAAGATGTTGGACCTCTGCTCCAAAACTATATAAACTATTGTGAGTTAACTTGGCTTCAGAATCTGTTGAGTGAATAAACACAGAAAATACCTTGAAGCGAAATCAGAGTGATGCCTGCAGTATCAGAAATGTCCTATAAGGTGGCAAAGACAGTTCAAGAAGTTCTGGCTCTCTGTGTGCCAGCCACTGATTCTCATACTCCCACAACTGTTCATGGCACCTTGATGGGCCAAGGCAGTGTCTGTGGGATTCTGTTGTAAACCAGATCAGCAAAATTTTTATGATTAAAAGAAAAAAATCTGAAAAAAAAAGGTTATTTTTACAAGGATCATCTAACTATCCATCTTACAGCTTAAATACAAATGTATAAACAATGCTAAACAAATTAAGAACTCCATGCAAAAGTAAGAATGAGCTGAGAGGGTACTACCAAGAGGAACATCCTGTTCATTCACCCCAAAAACTAACTACAAAACATACTATGGTTTTTGTTTTGCAATATACCTCTCCAAATACAGTAACTAATTTCTTAAGGCTGTCATTTATGTATTCTAGATTGATTTTCACTTCTGCTTTGTCTCGAAGGTTGTCTAACATTAAGAGGGATCTTAGTGCAGCAGGGAAACTCAGTTTTCTCAGTTATTTTGTCAGGGGAGCGTTACATCATAGCAATTTATATTTGCAGTGCCAAACACAGAGCATGCAGTCCCTGAGAGTTTTTAGGTCCTCCTCCATGATTCTGATTACAGAGAGCATCTCCCAGTGACCTGCATTAGTGAGAAACTCTTCGCTGTGGTGCACTGTGTACTTTAGGGCATGGGTCTCAGATTTGGAATTGTGACAATCAGTCCTTTCCTTCCTAGGATTTTCCCGTTCTTCCCTTTACCACCTTCCCAAATAGGTACACAAATTAGAGAATAGAGAGGCTATTATAGCACAGTGTATTATACTACCAGGAAGCCGTTAGCCTTTGTGCTAGGATACCTGATATAGGCATGGACAAATCCCCATTCCCAAAACTTCTGAAGAATTTTAAAACAAGTCCAAGATGGCTGAAGTAGCTTCAGGAGTCTCTGAGCTTGGAGTTTATGAGCTTCCAAAGCCTTGTGAACAAACAAGGCCCAGGCAAACAAAGCTGGAATTTGTACTAGGCGAGAACTCTGTACTTCTTTGATGAAGGAAGTCTGTATTTATGTTCTAAAAAATATGGATCTTTTTCTTTCCCTGAGGAGTTAGGTCATTATCAGAAAGATGGTTGTTTTTTTCTTGAAAGTGCAGTATTTTATTCCTAGTCAAACACTATGTGTAAGCAATGAGAGATGGTTCATTAGAGAAAAGCTAGAACACACTATTTGGGATTGATAGTTTATTTATTACATGGTGATTAATTGGAATAATTTTTACATCAAAATTTTAATTTACACTTCTCTAAAGCTGTTGATTTAAGGGTGACTTTAGCATTCCTTGGTTAGCTATAGCTCTTTGCAAATAGTAAATCTGTTTTCTGTGACAGTAGGATAGGGTCTTTGTGTTTTTCATGAGTTAGCTTGTAGACCAATGTCCTATAGATATATATCTACACAAAGACCATTCCCAGTGTGTATTTCTCCAGCACTAACGCTAACCCTAATATTTGTACAGTATTGTGTACTCAAGCCTCGGGTAAAAGAACTAAGACTTTTAATTTAAATGGATGATTTTGCCAGTTGTCACAAGTTCAGTCCTTGCTGATGCTATCCTGTGAATATGAATAAGATGTTCTATAAACTATTTCTGTGTGTACGTGTGAATTGATGAATGTATAACAATATTTTGCTCAGTGTTATGGTGCATACCATGACTAAGAGCAAAATAAATTATTTGCCTCAGAAGCTAGAGGTCAAAAGAAAATGTTAAGTCTTATTTTACTCAGGATTTGAATGACAGAGATATAAAACATCATATAAAAACACTGGGTTGATCCCAAATCTTTGTAGTAGAGATATAGAGGTAGCCTGCATAGTACAGATGTAGTGCTGACCATGGAAATACTTCTGTATACTGATCTGTAGTCATATGTCACTAACTGAATTCTGAGGGTGGAGAAACAATTTGGCTGAAAGATTGGCCTCTCAGTAAGGTCCTGTATATATGGCAAAAACAGTGTTTTGTTTTGGTTTAAGTTAAATACAGTCTGTAATACTTCAAATATCTGGAATATGTTTTGAATAATATCTAACCAAGTAAGTCAATTCGACTTGAAAAAAATACTTTTTGGTCCATACAGACTTGAAAGAAATAGAGTACAAGACTGTGAGCGATTTGAGGATTATGTGGGGTTGCTTCATAACCAACTACTTGGTTTCTACTTGATATAATTTGCATTTTGTTACCGGTTACAATCTCCACAAGCATTTACTTGTGTATTACCTACATCTGAACTTTTTTCAGTATGAATTATTTTTTCATATGGAATTGTGTCTGGTAGACTAAGGCTAAAAAGTTAGGAGAGGTTTTATTTCCTTGAAAAACATATGATTATTACAAATAATTTTTACAGATATCAATTAGCACTATGCGTGTACTTTGCATAGAAGGAGATGATTTAAGCACATAAGGACCATGATAAACATTTAGTCTGACTCTTGGTAACAAGCATAAGCATAGCAGGTGAGCACAGGTGATGTTTTTGGTGAATTTTCATGACAATGTATACTTTGCATATGTAATAAGAATCCTAAGTCACAGTGGTTAACAAGAGCAAGTATTACAGATATTATTTCTGGAAGTTATGGCAATGCATAGGGATTCATAGAGGTAATGTATTGGCATCATCAAACAAAATCAAATATGTAATCTATACTTTGCACTGAGCTGCTCATTAACCTCAACACTGTGGAACAATCAGTCTCTAGAAAAATAGGGCATGATAATATGGATGATAGCTATAGATTTATGCAAGGCCTCTAAGATGCAAATGACTGCAAAATCTGAGGCAAATAAGATAATAAAGTATATGAAAAATGTACCCACTAAGACAACAAAAAGCACAGATGTCATGGGAATGTGTTTTTGTATAATGTCATTAAAAGACCTCTAATTTTTTGCAGATTACAAGGATGAATGAAACTAATCCATCGGATAAGATACTGTTTCTAACAATTGTCCCAATCTGTAATATATTATGAATAAATGTATTTTCTAGAGTGTTCAGTGAGAATGTCGCCTTAATATAAACTAAGCAAACTAAGAGTTAGAAAAAAGACATGTTAAGCTTGTCCTTATAAAAGAAGGTTATGAAGTCAGAAAATATGTACAATGTGAGAAGAAAAACTACAGGAAAGGATGATTAAAGTGAGAAAATTTTGAAAGCCATAGTCAAACAAATCTTTGTTTTCAGCAGGGATTTTGCTTAAATTGAAAGAGTAAAAAATAATCATTAAAAATTTAAATTATTGTTATTATTAACCACAAAAATATAGATAGCAACTTCAGTTTATCCAACATTCTAATTTCTCAAGTGGTAATGGAGTGACCCACTATGAAGTGATTAAAGTCTTATCGAGACATTAGGATTTGGCATGTTGACAGAAAATAAAGTGTTCAGCTTTTACGGTGCTGAAAGTGATGCGAATATCTAGACAGGTTTTCCCTGTCCTGAATGTAGGGTTGTATATATGCAATATTGCAAGACAAGAACATTCTGCTTCCAAAACAGGCCATTTTGTATCCTTCCAAATGAGCTATTTACAGCAGAAAGCAGTATGTAAATCATCTTTACCTTGCTGTACAAACTTCCATTTATTTTTAAATCAAAATATTCTTGCGAAACTGTTCTCAAATTGCAGAAAAGAATATCAATTACATTTCAGCTGTGTTCTCAGGAGCATATTACTGAACAACATACTGTATGTTACAAAAAATTGATGAAGTAACAACGTTAACTTACTGCCCAGAGATCAGAAGGAGGAAAAGACATTTGCTCAATCAAAGAGGAAACTTACTTTCTCTCTAAATTGATTTCAGAAGTATTTAAATCTGACTGAAGAATTACTAGCAGTATTTCAGCTGTTCCAAACCTTAGAATATTCTATTTAGATAAGGTGGCTGAACAAATTAAAACATAAAGGCTAAATTCATTCCAAATTCATATAACAGTCCCAGAGTCACTGAAAGTGCATTAGAATTAAATTTAATGCCTACATATCAAATGGGAAATAATTTGTGCACCAATTAATCAAAAGTGCATGTTAATGTTCTTCCATAGAACATCATGACATACGTCTCATAAAGACAAAGTTACAGATATAGAAAGAATGGTCTTGGCAGCATTTCAACAACTGAAAGGTGTTTCCTCTCTCCCTCATCCCTTCCTGAAGCTACTATTACAATCTCTACTATAGGCAAATATGTCTTCCCAAAACCAAACATTTTCCTACCTAATTTCAAGTAGAAATCTTCAAATGTATTTCAACAATGCTCCCTCTGCCCTAGGGAGGAAGGAAAAAAAAGCACTAGAAGCTGCTTGCCATCTGCTTGCAGCAACTTCCCCTGAATTTTAAAAACTGAGGACAAATACTTACTTTTTACCAATGATATTTAGTTATCATAGGGAAGTTTTGGAGGAGAGAGTATGACTACGACAAAACCTCCAAAATCTAAGTCTCATGAGGGTCTTTTCAGTTCCTATGTGGTCTGTGGCACCCATTCCCCAGTTCAGCAAAACTGTTTTGCAGTTTGTGCTAGTTGTCAGTTTTCCAAAGTTGTATCACTATCCAGTTGCCAAACTATCTGGTTTAAAGCCTATTTATTTAAAGTAAGCTGTTACTACTCTTTTACATCCCTCAGGGTAGTGTTTGGATGGGTTGTGCTGGTAATTCTGCTGGAGGCATATTTTTCCAGGCATTTTATCATGGTTTCACCTGCCTCTGTCTGAACATTGACTAAAGGTACTTACGGACCCCAAATAAAGGAAGTAAGCTTGTGTGTGCCCTTAACTGTGAGCACATACATAACATAAAAATACCCTAATATGTGTCGTAATGCCCACAGGCACCATTGATCGGGGGAGTAAGCTTGCCCTTGCCTTGGTTCTCCTTCTGCAATACAAGTAATTGAGTTTCAGGGACCAAATCCAAATGCTGTTAAAGTCAGTGGAAAAATTCCTATTGTCTGCAGCGGTCACAAAATCTATACTGAAGTGCTGTAATTCTTTAAGTGGTTTATTCTGGTGGTGGTAATTAAACTTAATTTCCACTTTCTTTCAATTCATCTTTATTTAAGTTTCTTCTCCCTATAAAAAGTGTCCAAACATGTAAAATGAAAGCAGCTGTGTTTTTATTAGAACTATAAAGTATGGTGTTAACCAATTAGTAAGTGTGGAAAAACAGAGCAATATTATAAATCTTATTTTGGTAAAGGAAAATGTTTTGTGAAGGTAGAAAAAAGATGGGAGAGTTGCAACTTGAGTTGGAGCTCGAAGTAGGAACAATTGCAGGTATCACTTTGGGATCCCACACTCTTTAAATGTATTATCATAAAATACACAATATTTCTGCTCAGTATACAAAAAGGGGAAAAGTTCTCAATACTTTTAACAAGTTGAAACTGTCATATGTGTTTCATGATGTTATAGAATAAATAGGAGTGGAAAAGGTTGACCTGGTCATCTAAGACAAGCAGTATGAAATGCTTCACGTTCACAAGTAAGAGCTGAAAGCATAAATAACTCTTAGGCTTAGAGAGAAAAAAATACGGAGAACCTCGGGTGCAGTAAATTGTTTTTGAAGTCAATGGAACTATGTCTCTGAAGATCTGGCCAAGGAATTAGATTCTTCTCATTTTACCCCATTATAAATGATGAAAAACTGTTGAGAAAAATGATTTCAAAAAGATAGAAAACTGGTGTAAAGAGAGAATCATTCCTAGAGACCTATACTTTTCCTGGAGGCAATGCAGCACTCAAGGATTTGTATTTGCATGAGTAGTGTCGGTGACTCCAATAGGATTACAAGTGAATCAAGCCAAGCACGAACAAAACTGTTTTCAAGATCAGAACCTAAAAGCTAGTGTTCCCAAATATTCTAAAGTAATTCTTAAAATTAATTGTGTTACAGATGAAGACCATACAAATGGCTGGCAGTAAGTCCTTACTATCATTACCATTATCATTAGTAGTGCAGTAGGGAACGGATGGCAGTACAAGGAGGTAGGCAAAATGGTATATTAATGTTCAGAGTTGAAATCCACTCACCTTGTTCTTCTCACAGTTGCAGAGATACCACTACTATTTATGGAGATGTTTTCACTGTGGTAAACAGAGTTCTGTTGCTGATGTGTGTTTATGGGTTATGCGGAATTAAATAAACCAATAATAGAATGGAGTATTTAAAAAAATCACAGGTGTCAAGGGATTGGTGCATTAAATGAGGATCAGAACATTTGAATGGGCCTGATAGGTAGCAATATATGGAAAATCTAGAGTTTACACCACTGTGATAAGCATTCATTCGGATTTTTACTGCTATCAGAGAATATCAGATGTTGAATATTTGATCCTAGCTCTTACATGGCCAGTAGCAGTATGAATTCTGACTACCAGTATGATGCTATATGCATGTGTAGATTAAGATGACTGTTATTGGAGGCAAGAATTTTTCACCTACATTGCTGGATCAACATGATTAGAATGTTCCTCGAGAATATATGTTTTGCAAAAAACAGAATTAAAGTTTTGAAAGCACGTAATTTGGGAAATAAACTCTAAATCAATTTTTTATTGAAGTACAGAATTTTGATAAGGCCTTTAGGAGTTTTTTTTCTTCTAAAAATGTGTTTTCTCTAGGAGATTTCAGCTTCTCATTCTTATTCAGGACTGCTAGTATCTACCTTAATTAAACAAATTAGAAGTCAGAATTTGTTATGAGACAAAGATTCTTAGATTTAGCAGGATTCTGGTCCATAATACATGTTGATGAAAGTGGAAAATGTTACTAGAATGCTTTCATTAAAAAGATTGCAGTAATTATATTAGTAATAGTTATAAGTATTTAAGAACAGAATAAAACAAAATCTTCGACAAATAATCACAAAGTAGGCTAGTAGATGATCATATTGTAAAAAAAAATTCTCTGAAAAAAGAACACATCATTGCATTCAAATTTAAGCAGACCTACAAACACCAACTGACCATGCCAGTGTGAAAAATGCAACCTTCAAATTCAAATCTATTGCTATCATCAGTAAACCCTGCTCACAGAAGAACTACCTTAATCATTCTCCACATGCACACCTCACAATGTGGTACATTTTGTCCCACGATCCACAGGCTTTTGCAGCTTGGGTGGATGAAACTAAAACAATGGCTGTGTACCAAAACATACTCATTCAGGGAGCTGTGATAGGACTAGTCTCTAGGAGACATTATGTTTTTCAAAGCAATCCCCCTTCTTTAACCTGTTAGTTCAGAGTCTCAAAGGAGACCTACAAAAAACTGTTCCAAAACAAGCCTAAAATTCACAATATTTAGCTCGCCTGGAAGCTAAAACTCATGAACCTGAAAGAGGTGTGGATTTTTTGGAACCTGAGTGCTCCCAGCTAGTGAAAAGAAAGGAGATTTTCTGTTTCTGCTTCAGACCTGAAGAAGAGCTTGCATACACAAAATCCTGTCTGTTTCATTCAAATGTGTCAATTCATATCACTAATGCTACCACTTTTACCTGTTAATCTGGCCTTTTGAAAAATAGTACAGGATATAATTGTAAGAGTCAAATGGGATTTTTAATAAAAATAATGTTTTCAGTTCAGTGACAACTTAAAAATATTCCATTGAACACCATGATCTGGGCATCTTTTTTTTATTAACATGAGAACAATTCAGATTACAGCAGTCAGTAATTTCTTATGATTTTTTCATAGGAAAATACCAATTCATGAAAAACCTCCATTTCTGAGAAAAAGGTAATTTTCAACACATCAGGTGTTTCATTCCAAAAATTAAATATGAATATTCTTCTCTGATATTTTTTTGAGATGAAAAGGTCCCAATTTTGATTTTCAGATCATTTTAAAATTTAGCTTCAATATGGGAAAATATTTCATAATAAAAACATCAGGATTAAAAAAAAAAAAAAAAAGCTTCATTGTCCCAAAGTGAAGTCTGTCTGTTTCTGCATATGATTATTTTCAGATGTTGGTAATTAAAGCCCCCAAGATTTATTGTTCAACATGAAACCATTCTCTTGTGTTTCAGACATGAATGTGGCAACTTATATAAATAAATATACTCAAATACTACCAAAAAACATTCTGAATAGCTGAAAAGCATTACATTGTCTGTACAGCTATACTTGTTAACATCAGCTAAGAATAGTTTTAAAGTGGAATTTGGGGAATACAAGGAAATAAGAAACTCCATGATGCAATTCTTATCTTAAATAAGCTAAATCAATCTTTGATTAAAGCTATTTCTCCCAGCTGACTAAATAAGAAAACTATTCCTAACTTGAGATATTCAGTCAGTCACTGGTGTAAAACCATGCGGTATATTTCCTTCTCACTCATATTTAGCCATCAGTTTTAGATTGTGCCTGCTATTTGGAAGTGCAGGAAAGTCACAATTTCTCTACGGAGAAAGCTTTTATTAATAACTAATCAAATCCCTCTCAAACGTATTCTAGGAGAGGAACAAAATTTAAGCTTTACCTGGTCACTGTAGACATGAACAATCAGACTGATTGACTTACCTTTTGGGAATCAATTTTTGCTATTCAAGATCTAACACTGCTGCAAATGGACTACTTAGATCAGCCGTAGAATGAACATGTTCAGAAAACATACTCTGATTACAAGAGGTCGCTAGCATGCGAATAATCAACTCAGCCAATCAACACTATAGCCAAGTAACTCCGCCAGTGTGTATACACACACACACACAGAGAGAGAGAGACAGAGGTTCCATAGAGATTTAGGAGTCATGATATTTGAATAGCTGAATATTTGCACTTAGCACAACAGTGCTATGGAAGATGCTCATTTATTTTATATGTCCAGTTCATATAGGATTTAGAAATTTATATTATTCCTATACTTGACACTGAGAATGAACAGACTAAAACGCTGATTATGAGCATCTGTGGACTAAATATGTTGAGCTGAACAGAAAAAGCTAAAGGATGTGACCATAATCTATTAGTTTCTTCCTGGGAAGAGAAATGTGATAGCATTTGAGCCTGGCAGAGAAAAGTTGTAAGTCCAAGGCCTGGAAGGGATGCTAGACAAATTCAAATTAAAATCAAGGCATTTTTTTTAGAGGAGGTAGCTAATTAGTGGAACAACTCATTAACATTTTTATGGGTTCTCCATTCCTAGACAAACCAGACTTTTCTTTTCCCTTTAAGTTACATACTAGTTGAATAAAAATATCAATGCAAGTATATTGGCCTATACTGTACAAAAAGTCAGCCTACCTGAACATAGGTCCTTTCCAGATTTAAAATCT
This sequence comes from Burhinus oedicnemus, assembly GCA_008921705.1. Taxonomy (NCBI): domain Eukaryota; kingdom Metazoa; phylum Chordata; class Aves; order Charadriiformes; family Burhinidae; genus Burhinus; species Burhinus oedicnemus. Next base: position 725,759 of record VFFE01006510.1, on the reverse strand, counting down.
TTGAGTTTTTTATGTGCTCAAATATCAATGGAATGTTTGTTCTATATATAAATAATCATTCATGTGTAAGTTATGACCTTTGTGTGCCAACAAGGGTTTTTATCATTTATCATTTGTCATTTCCATTTTATAGTCACTAACATAACTTTTAGAAATGTATTTCCTCTATTCAAGGAGTGAAAATAGCACAAAATGGCTCAGGTGATTGTCTAAGTGAAAAGTGAATAGTAGGGATGAAACACACTTTTTCAGAAAAGAGGATTCAGTAAGATCCAAGCAGCTGTAAATTAATCACACACCCAATTTGTAGTGAATAATTTTGCATTCTGGAATGTAAAATGTTTATTATTTGTTCATCTGAAAGCTTGTTTTAGACCTTGAACTAGGTTTTCAGAGAAGGAAAGTAGTGTCTAAGACTAAGCATAAGTTTAATTTTTTTCAAGTTAAAAAAATTAAGGATTGTTTTCTACCTACATATCTCCTCATTTAGCCATTAACTCTACAACCTCTGCAATTACTAATTCATTTTCGTAGTTGCTTCTTATGGTGAGATAGAGAATAAAATTTATAAAATAAAGTTTACATGTACATCTTCTCTGAATACTTCATATTATGCTTTATTTTGGTTGCTTGTGGTAAACATCTGCTGAATCTAATAGATATCAGTTATATCCTTAAGAATGAAAAATCTTGTTCTAAGTTGTAGTACTACTCATATTTAACGATCTCAAACCATCTAGCAACTCATTAATAAATATTTTATAAGAACTGTGACTATCACCACAAGAATTGTCAGGAAAATAAAGGTGTTTTCCATGAGAAAAAGCCTGTCTTACTGGTTGTCTTGTCAAACACTAAAATGATATACAATTTGTATCTGCAGAACTGCTGTTATGTTGTCTGTACACTTGCATGGAGTAGAAAATACGTGTTACACTGGCAACACTTAAAAAAAGAAATCAAATTATTTACACTGCTGCTAGTTTGTGGTTAAGAGGTAGGTGAAAGCTCAAGTTTATGCATTAGAGAAGAAATCAGGATCAGTCAGATAATGGGTATAGACAGGAAAACACATCTGAAATAGGGAAAGTGGCCAGCTAATATATTTCCTGAGTATGAAATGATTATTTATTGAGCAAGTCTGTTGACAGTCCTTTTTTTTATCAGAACTAAGAAGAAAAAGAATATATGTGCTGTGCCTTGATGAAAATGTATGCAGGGAAAAATTTTCTTCATTTTAAGGAAGTGCCTAAAAAGGAAACAATGTTACTGACAGAATCATAATATATTAGAGAAAGGTGTAAGATTGCCTGTTAGACTTTAGACACCTAACAGATTCAGTAAGAATCAAATCATTAAGGTTTCAGTATGAGTATCAGGTCTCAGGTTGTGTATTTCAAGTTATATGTTATAGATCTTCACTTTAAAATGTACTTGTAATGAAATAAAATTACATAATTTGTGAAATTAATTTTTAAATTATGATTAGTTTTCCATATAAATCCAAATAAATTACTCTGTGCTATGGCTATTTTTCACAACCAATAATCTTTCATATTTATTCTTAAATAGGTAAAAAAAATTAAATCTAATACCTGGAAGAGAGCTAGTAATATTAGATAGACCTGTTAAGCTGTCTGCTAGAAAGAAGTAACTGTCCCGATATCACTGTGTTACACCTGAAGATAATTTGGCCTCAAATGCTACGTTTGTGCTTCTGTAGATAGAGCTGGTCAGTCTGTGGGCAAATACACTGCACTCTGCCACATATTCTGTCTCCATATATACTTTGATGTAAATAAAAATATTTATAGCAATATACATTTTTACCTCCTCTATAGTTCATATAAACAGAAACTGTTGGTCTGTTGTCTAATCAGACTGCAAATAGCGTGCAGTCTTCTACTCAGAAATGTTAACACTGTAACTGGAATTTCAGACATGTGAAAAGTCCTCTTTATTTATTATTCCTATTATTCAAAACTTTTCACTTACAGAAGATGTATGTAACTATGCATATATATATATTATTGTATGCATAGATGCAGGTATGTGTTTGCTTCCAGAGTGGGATTAGTTTTAATTAGATGTGAAGGGAGATCAGAAGATGGTATGCATTCTGTACTGTTCAAGAGAAAATGTATTCTGTGTTGTTTGCCTTATATAACCTTTTCTTCTGTGGTCTACTACAAGCATAATCCGTTATTCTCTTTTTCCCTAAAGACAGTATTAAATACCCACCAAATAATCTGATTTACAATGGAGGCAGTGTAGAAAGTAAAAAGTAAATGGATTAGAGAATTTTTATAAGTAATGACTAGCAAATTATTTTTGTGACAACTAAACTGCTAGCTTCTGTGATTTAAGAATTTAGGAAGTTTATTTTAAACCCTGGTCAAAGTGAAGGTCGAATGGGTAGACAAATATTTCTGTAGCGTATGTCCCTCCAGATGGGCAGAAATTTTAACAAAAGAGACTGAAAAGTTTAGCCATGTTCTGATCAGACCCAAATCCTGTTTTGATCAGATCCTACCATTAAACAAGCAATACATGTACATAAAAGACTTTTCCTTTCCACTTTTGCTCATGCTTTTAATTACCCTGTTCTAAGTGAAAAAGGAAAAGTATAATAACTGGAAGTTTTCCATTTTTTTAGGATTATGTTAATGTTAATTTATTTTAATAACTTCAGTGTTCTTGAGAGATTTCCCATGCTCATTTGGTCATATTCTGAAAAGAGATTGATCTGAACATTTACCTCAGCCCATCCCCCCAGTAACTCTGGAAAATCACAAATGGGGTATAAAAATGGGAAGCACAGGAGTGATTTTATTTACTAACCAGATTTTAATTATTGAAAGTTTGATATTAAGCCAGTTTTTTACAATTAATTCAAAGAAGTTGAATAGACAGAATTTTCTACTTTCATCAGTACTTGATCAGATTTTGTCTTCACAAAATATGTGATAGGCAGTATAGTTCAGGGAAAACAGTGGCATTTAATCACAGGAGGTGAAAGCATCTCTTGGAACAGGAAAGGACAAGTTGGAGTATGTTTTAAAATACCAACATCAGCATTATGTATAAATTATTACTAGTTAATAATCATATATACAGATAATTTTACTTTGTGATAATATAATTTTTGTTTTTCAATAAATACTTTTTAAATTAGTATCTTCTCAATACCTCTGTTGGCATATGAATTTCCTGCAAAAATATCCAATTATAAATTATAATGTTGCTAGTTTCAAATATTTCTGCTAAAATTTTCATTATATCAAAACCCAGTAATGATATATTAATTTCTGATAACCCTTACTGACAACTGGATTATAAGAAAATAAATTTTGACCCAGTGTTTATAAAGTTCATTTTTCACTTAACAGTGTAAATCATCTTTCAAAGACAGTTAAGCTTTGACTTAAGGGCTTTGTTGCATGAAGGCCAAACCAAACAAAATTAAAAGGGACAAATTTCTTTATGTTGTGAGCATAACATAGAATTAACACACAATATATTTATTTTCAAAATTTTCATAATTATGCATCATGAGTTCATATTTATATAAGTAAGATCACTTTTGTATTACTGAAAAGTTTTATGTAGCTACAATCGAAAATACTAGTTAGATAGCATTTCACGTTGTTAAAGCGTCTATGGGTGCAAAATTAAAATGAGTAAGGAGCACCAACACTCAAAGGTATGACATACTCCCTAAGCTAGACACAGGCTGAGATGTAGTTGAGCTAATAATTTTATCTTCTTAGTTCTCCAGACTTTTCAGGGGTTCCCAGGCAAGCAACTCTTACAAGAAATACTAATAAAGCTTTATATAGGGATAAGGAAATTACCCTTCATGGAAGTATGGTGGTTTCCATCAAGTGCTCAATACCTCAGACAATGCTGTTTCAGTGTAAACAGTCTAAAGAAGTATTTTAAAGTAACTTTATCTAAAGCAAAAGCAGTAAGCTCCATCTTAAAGGTGGTGCCCTGAGACAAGGCTTCACTAGATTTGTAAAGAGGAGCAAATTAAGAGTAAGTGAACTTGTATCTACCCTGTAAGACACTGTAAGACTGAATCTATTACCTGTTTGTCCTGGGACAGCCTGTCACCTGAAATGCTGAATGAACATGCTCCATCTGTGACCCAAGACAGCATCACTAAGGCGGCCTTGGGAAGTGTTTGCTTCTGCAGTCCTTGGCTCTACATGTGCATTGCAGTGCAGTGCACAGAAGTAGAGAGGGTGTATCAGGAAAACACACTGAGAAAAATAAAGCTATCTTTATGCACTTCTTGAGGAAAAGGAGAAAAATTTGCTTACAAAAATGGTGAGGGGGGAGGAAACAGGAGGTAAAAAAATTAGTGCCTTGTTAGTATTACCCGACTTGCAGAGAAACTACTGCATTTAATGAGCAATCAGAATGTTCATTTAGTCTAGTGCCAGATCTTGTTTTCAAGGAGACATTTGTGCGCTTAGATTGTTAATTAGCCACAGCATCCATAACCATCCCCTGCATGTAGGATAAGGGGAACAGAATAATTGAAGCACATCTAGAATTGTAAAATCCAAAATGAGACTTTGGGGGAGGGAAAGAACCTATGAAATAAAGGATTAATTTGCAGAACCTTTGACAGAAAGAATCAACACAGATACCAACCTTTACCAAAACATTATGGATATGAAATCATATTCTTCTTCTGTTGTTTCTTGGAATCGGATAATGGAACCATACCCCATTGATTTTTTAAAAATTTTTAGGAGGTGTTAATATCACACTTACTGTGGCAGGAAAGGCAGAAGGACTGGAAAGGCTGGCCGATCAGGAATACATTTTATATGAGCTCAATATGTAAGGTTTGTGAGTATACAGTTATATTGTGAACTCCAACAGGGGACAAAACATTAACATTTAAACTGCAGGGCTTTAATTTGACCACAGGACACACAGAATACGTGCATATGCCTAGCTGTATGTTCTATTTCTATATAAATAAGACTGTACGTAATTTGAAGGAAGGTAACTGCAGTGTTCATGCCTAAAGTTACACTTGGGATATCCAGTTCCTTTGTACTGATCAAACTGCAGTGTCTTAGATACCTAGCTGACCTTTTACAGAGGAATTGAGTAGTAAGTTATACCAATTTTTCTCTTAAAGATATGCTTTGTAGATTGAGTACATAATACTTTATAACAAAGAAGAAAATATAAAACATTTTTTTGTAAACTGAATTGTCACACCTCCTGTGGGAAATCAATACAGAAGCATAATCAATAAGCAAGGCACCCTTGTGCCTGATCCAAACAACATAATTAAGATTGCATGTTTGTTCTTTCTCTGCTTCTTGTCTGGAAGGATATTTATCTCATTCGTGTTTCAGGAGTCTGCATGAAAGTCTGCAGGAACTAAGCATACACTTCTGTATGATTTTTCAATAGTTACTGTCAGGAGGATGGGACAACAGGAAGGGTTTTCCTGGGTTACTCTGAATGGCCACCCACTGAATCACATTTCAAAGAACTACACAACTCTGTGTACCTATAAGTCAAGAAGAAGGGGCAGCAAGACATGCCGTATCATCCCAGCCTTTGACGTGGCCAGGTAGAGCTATTGGCAGGATCCAAAGGAAGGTGTTTTCTGTGAAAGTGAAGAAACTGGGGACAGGGGAGCCTTCGGAATGCTGCAGCTGTTCTAGTCCATCCATGGTGTTCTCTGCTAGTCATTGAGGAGATGAGGTGTCATCATGGTTTCATTACAGCTTTCTGCATTATCCTTTCATTGTGTGAATCTGGTATAGGATGCCTGTGGGGTGCCAAGACGCTCTTTTAGACATATATCTTGCTGTACTAAGGTCGTCAGAACAGTATATAAGAAGACTGGGCACTGTGTCTGGCCCACACAAAATGCTGTGGAAGGGTCAGCTCATGCTATCTGGACCAGGCTTCTCCAGCAAGGTTTCCCCCTAGCTTGTTAACAGAGCTTTGTTCTCAGGGCATTCCTGAGTGCATTTCATGTTGAAAGCAGTGAGGCTGGTCAGGAAATTTGGCATCGAAGGACTGGACAGAAGCACTGGAACAGCATTATGTACTTACAGACTACTTACAGTGTGTTAGGTGCTGGTGCCCAGCTGCTGGGGGTGGGAGGGTGGGGGCTGCATGGGTCTCTGTGAGGAGAGGCTGGGACTGACTTATGCTAGACACAACCAGTTCCAGTGAGCTCCAGCAGACCAACTGCAGAATGCAGTTGAATCTATTTTAATTAATAATAAATTAAAGTTAATTTTCCCCAAGTTAAATCTGTCTTGCCTGTGGTAGTAAGTGGTAAGCAGTGTCCCTGTCTTTATATCAACCCATGAGGTTTTTCATCCTATTTTCTCCCCCTGTCCTGCTGAGGAAGGAGATTAAGTGGCTGGGTAGGCATTTGGCTGTTTGCCAAAGCTGGCCCACCACAAGAAGTCTTCCTGTCTAATATTAGGCAACACACCTATTTACCAGTGTGAACAAATTTGTTTGGTGAGGTTTACATGGCTGTATTCTGAGCCTGAGAGTTCCAGAAAAAGTCATAACCTATTAAGCAGCATCAACCTTTCTCCAGAAGAACATATTTAAAAGTCCAAACTAAATTTAAAAAAGAGATACCAATACCGGTAGAGCAAGGAAAGAATTCTGAATGGGAGATAAGGAGGATCCAAAAGAATTTAAAGAATCTGTGTCACAAAGCTAGCTGTCCTGTTGTGGTTACCTTCAATGAATTAATTTATTTTTGTTCCCAGCGCTTTACTGTGCATGTGTGGTTTTATTTCACCTTTCTCGTAATTTGGGTGCCTTGTGTGAGGCCACTACAATCTTGTATTACTCATTTAGAACAAACATGATTGACTTCCCCTTTTTGAGGTAATTCTTCAGATATGACATCATCTTAGAAGCAACATACAATGGTATTTTGAGCCAAATGGTTTTTCTTTTCATTATACTGGAACCAGCACTCTATGCATTTATTCTAGATGAGATTCTAAAGAAACAAACAAAAAACCCTGCAAACTTTGAATTCAAACAGCAAAATAAATTAAAGTGAAAACTGGAAATTTGAATAGGACTTTGTAGACCAATTGTGGAACCATTATCACCTGACTAATTTTCCTAATCAGTGAAAATGGGAAATAAACCCGATGAAAATGAGAAATGGGTGACTGACTATTCTAACAGAAAGTTTTTGTGCCCATCAAAGCCGGTTTTGGAAAAGGCCTTCAAATGTGGTCAGAAGGTAAAAATAAATATTTCCTGTAAAGGAAGAAAAATTATGAAAAAGTGCGTGCTGTTTGTTTGAATACACAATTGAATCTTCATCAGAAATTTCATCTTCAAAAACATGTTAATGTGTCAATTTAGAACAACAGAGATGAAAGTTCAGTGGAGCACAGATAGAGAAGTAAAGGCTAATAGAGAGTTACCTCTAAGGTAATAATGTAGTGAGGAAACTGCACCTATCACTGTAAGTCAAAGGACTGTATTGGTCGCTCTCTAGTCTTTGGTGGCTGGCTAGCAGTGTCTAGATAAAAGCTGAAAAAAAGAGTAAGGAAGTGAGAAAAATAGAAGGGAAATGAACTATCTTCTCTTGGGCATTACCTCTTCAGTTATTAAATCTCTCTAAAACTCTGCAGAGAGAGGGGCTGGAGACAGCGGACAAGGGGAGAGAGTGGAGGAGAGAGCAAAACTTCATGTCTAAATATTATTTTCAGGCTGTATAAAAAAGGGTAGACCTTCAAACTCTAATCATCTTGGAAATGGCTGCCTACCAATGAATTCACGTTAGAAGACCCTTGTCAAAGTAAAAAGCATGAATAAAATAATGTAACATTCTTACAATTCTTGAAATCCTGTTTTCAGAAGGCTACATCATATATAATTTTGCTTGACACAGAAAGCTAACCCGTTTTTTCCATGTACTAATGTGCTTTATAGAGTAGCCAGTGTAGGTCTGAAAGCAACATAGCAATTAGTGACCTGCCACACCTGAGCTAATGTATCCTGACTTGCAGGAAATTATTGTCACATAGGCACATCAGTGATATGGCCAGCAACAGTCTCTGCTCTTCAGACCATTGAATAATGTATGCCGTAGGCTGTTTGGGGCTTAAAACTCCATGGAAGTTAATGGAACTTGTGTTTCTATTTGATGCCATTAAACCCTACCTCTGTCCAGCTATGAATATCTGAGAAAGTTAGGGCTTGTGATTGTCTGTTCTACAAACCTTTAAAAAATAACTAGCCATTGATTCCCATTGAATGGCCTTCAGCACTTCTCTGTCTTCTGCCATTCCCTGGGATTATAATAAATGTAGATTCATTTAACTGGAGGACGTCATTAAAAAGAAAAAAAATAATTAAAAATCTGGTTAGAATTACCAATATAACGATTAAACACAAGGTAAAGTTTGTAGTTATTATATACTTTGTAAGTTTTTTTGTGAATGAACCACAGTATGCCAGGAAACTTTGAAAATCATAACTGGCCACAGCTGGAACTTAATGTTAGTGCCACCTTGACCCTGGTTTTGAGTGTCATGATTGGGAGGTGCAACTGAAAGGTAAGTTAGGTGCTGTGTATTGCTTGTCAGCCCTTCAGAGAGCATGAGTTCTCTTGGACCTCAGTTAGAACACTAGTGTCCATTGACAGGCAAAAATTTTCCTCACTTTTATGTTCTGAATGAACTTGTTTAGAGAGGGACCTCTGAAGGGAGAGAAACAGTACTGTAATTATAAAATGAGATGAGGGAGGCACTCCAAAGCATAAAATGGTGGCTGATAGCCAAGCACCGACACAGCGGCTCTCTCTCTCACCTCCTCCACAGCAGAGAAAGACAAGACAGCAAGAATTGTGGATTGAAATAAGGACAAGGAGATCACTGAGTTACTGTCATGAGCAAAACAGACTCAACTTGGGGAATTTAACTTCATTTATTGCCAACTAATGTAACTATGCAATTACTGATTCAAGTATTGGGAAAGAAAAACAGTAACCAAACATTACAAACACTAAGGGAGAACACACCCCTCCTCCCTCCCCAGACTTGACTCCACTCCAGACACTTCCCCTCCCACCTCATTATCAGCACAGATTACACTCAGTCTCTTTACCTGGGCTCAAGGAGAAGTTGCAGTCAGGACATAGCAGTTGCTCTCTGTTGCACCTTCCTTCTCATTTTCCACAGGCAGTCCCTTTGGGAATATCTGCTCTGCTGTGGAGTACATCCCTCTTCTTCTCCTCCTCCTCTGACCTTGGCGTTCCTGCTGTTATTTCTCCTCGATTCCCTCCTCCTCTTTCTGTTCTCTCCCTGTTCGCTTTTCTCTCTGGCATTTTCTGGCCTTTCTTAAATACATTTTTCCACACCTAATGGTGGTTGATGTGCTCAGCTGTGTCCTGTGGTGGGATTGTTGCAGCCGGCTATGTCTGGCATGGGGCAGCCCCTGGTTTATCCTCACAGAGGCCAACCCTTCAGCTACCCAGTGCCCACATCTGGAGACCTGCACCCAGTCCAGGGGCTTTGGAAATGAAACCTTTCTAAAATATCTCCTTTGCTGAAAGACTATATACATTTAAAAACAAGCCCTGAAAGTGTCTGTGGTTTTGGCCTGCGTTCTTTGAGTATATTGCAATAGTCTTAGAGAGTAGAACATGAGTCAATTCCAGAAAAACATTACAAGTGCAGTAAGCAAGTGTTTTCTCACCATATCTTAGAAGAATATAATCATGATGGTTTTTCAAATAATTGAACAGCTCTGGTTAGTAGATGCTAGAGAAATCTTACTTCCCCCCTCACTTGCTACACATTTCTTGAGCTAGGAAGAGACAGTAAATGTGCTATTGCAGGGCACATGATCACATAGCATATTTGTGCATCAAAAACTTTGAAAATTAAATAATTCATGTCAATGCTTAATTCCTTATGATCTAATTTCATCTAAATTCTGTGAAATACTGCAGCCTTGTAACACTGCAATTCATGTCACTTTATTTAAGTGAAAACTGCAATCTAAGATTTGCAATGCATCCCTGTTCAAGGAGGTCCTGTGAAGTTGTAGTACCATGGGCTGTTACACAGACAAAAGGCATTCTAAAATCTGTTGTGCTTTAATTTAGTCGAATGCTGAAATAAGCAATGACCTAGTAGACACAAGTATCTGTTAATCGTGTGAAACCCTACAGTGCACTACAGATGGCTACTATTTTGTAAAAAATATATTGTAAAACCTCAAGTCCTGATAGCAGATTTTTTTTCCCTGCTATCATAGGGTACAGGACTATATAGACCATAGAAAGTTGGTCCTGAACTGAAGTACCATTTAAAGCCCACAACAGAGTCTGCAGTGTGAGAGAATTCAAATTCTCTGTAAAAACCATGACACTGCTACATGGCTCTAAAATATTTCAGAGCCTTTTGCAATATCACTGTCACAAACTGTTGTGTCATATTCCCTCACAACTACACCCATAACACCAAATTTTTTCAGAGGAATTGCCCATGTGTAAATAAGAAAGTAATTTGACTTGATGTGTTGGCTCCAACTGAAGAACACAAGAGGCAAAGGGCCCTTTCCCTTCTCCATTTGAATCTTAAGGTTGATACTCTAATTATTTTCAATGGTGATTCAAACAGCAGAGCTGCGTGGAGGAAAAGGAATGATTAGCGCTGATTCTATTTGTCTCAACTGCTAAAAACAAAGAGAAGGAACAAAAGACCGATTGGTAGTCTGCTTTGTAGACAAATAGTGAAAAATAGAGACAAACACTGGAATTCTAGACATTACCCTAGAGATACTGGATACACTTTATACATTCTATATTGCTCTCAGTAAGTTTGACAGCTCCAGTACTGGTAATTTCTAATTATTATGCATTTTTTGTATTATGACAGTGCTAAAACACCAGCGTACATCCCAGCATTGCAAATTTCCCTTTCTTTGATAGCAGATCAGTTTAAGGGGGAAGATACACACCCAGTATTTCCCTGAGCACCTTTTGTTTAAGCTGTTACTTTAGAACCAAGCTGGTTTTGAAACAACCACTTACTTACTCACACATTCACTTCTAAGTACCTGGTTGGAGCATGAATTGGGATGTCAACATCAATTATATAATCTCAAGTGCATGGTTGTGCTGGAACACCAATAGTTTCTAGGCAAGAGTTTGTAAAGTCCCTCAGAGGATCCACTGTAGATTTTGCTTACAGCAGATGCTATGCTTTTAGATGTGGTCCAAGTCTTGCAACTCATTGCTGTTGACAGTGAGAGCTAATGGCGAGCTAATGGCCTGGTACAGCCTTCGCGAACTCTTTATGTTCTGCATTTATTAGTTCTTGCACATTCAACAGGAATTCAAGTCTCTAGAGTCTGTCAGTCTTTGGGAAACTTCAGCATACTACCTTCTAATTGCATCTTTTCCATTTCTTCAGCCCACTGTTTTCTGGCAACTGTTTCTCCATCCAGACCTTTAGATACCAGTAGACACCATTCCCACAGAAGGGCCTTATCGACACAGTCGCATTCTACTTCACTTAGGGAGGAACAGCTGTGAGTCTTTAAGATATGCTCACAGATATGGGGTACTTTCTGCCTTCTGTTAGTGGTAGAAAATGCAATAATTTGTACTTGCAGGAGCAAATACTTTCCCAAAATCTAGCATTGATTTACCCTCACACAAAAGTTTAAAGATTAGCAAAAATGACATCTAGCCCCTCAGGTCTTCAGGTACAAATCCCTTATGATTGCTTTCACAGAGTACTTTATTCCAAATTGTTGCTTCTGTACAGACAGTACAGTCTCACATTGCTAGTTTCACCCAGATTAAATTTACAATTGACAATTATACCTAGATACTAAGCAAAAGTTAAGAGCAGGCTTCTAGTCACAAATATGCATAGAAGAGTATTAATAAAAGTTGCTACTCCTAACTTCAACAGTATCTATTCCATTGACTTCATTGTCTGACAATTACCATTTTCATTGGTGTATTCCTAATTCTAGTGCCATGGAACAGTTCCATAGAGAGTTCCTGCCTTTTGGTAAACAGATAATTTACATGGGCAAGTCTCTGACAGAAAACTACCTACCCTCCATTTTTTCCTGGGAGAACCTGTGTCCTAACAGGTCATGCCACAAATTACTTGAAGTCTAAAATATCATACTTTCATAACTTGAAGAAAGATGGGCTGTTTCTAACTTCAGAAGAATTGTAAACCAAGAGACTTTTGACCAAAGTCTCTTCTTTAGACTCACACTGAAAAGAGTAATATTTGTTTTCCTGCTTGGGAGCTCTTTGCATTTGCTAGAGAGTCAATGTGCATAGCAAGAAGTTGTTCTCTAACAGGCAGGCAATTTTTCTCATTAAGATGTCTTATAAGATGAAATCACATCCATTAGACATGTGGAGCCCAGACATCTCTTCTTTGGAAACAAAACTGGAGTACCAATAAGATGGGGTGGGAGACTGCCACATACTTGTACTGCAGACTGCAGCTGACCTGCCCCAAAAAGGAGAACTCCCAGGGTTATAGAAATCCATGTGATCAGGCTTTGTTGGCAATACAGTACCTTTCTACCTGGCACATAAATATGCAGTTCCAGCCTTCCTAATATTTTCTTCCTCAACAAGTCCTGAGACAATTCATAATCTAACTTAGAAAACACAGAGCGCATCACCAGAGTCAAGGCTTTTTATCTTTTCTCATTGACCAGATTGCTCAAAGCCCCATCCAACCTGGCCTTGAACACTTACAGGGATGGGGCCTCCACAACTTCCCTGGGCAACCTGTTCCAGTGCCTCACCACCCTCAGAGTGAAAAATTTCTTCCTGACATCTAATCTGAATCTACCCTCTTTCAGTTTGAAGCCATTACCCCTCGTCCTGTCACTACATGCCCTTGTAAAATGTCCCCCTCCAGCTTCCTTGTAGGCCCCTTTCAGACGCTGGAAGGCTGCTCTAACGTCTGCCCAGAGCCTTCTCTTCTCCAGGCTGAACAACCCCAACTCTCTCAGCCTGTCCTCATAGCAGATCACCTTTGTGGCCCTCCTATGGACCTGTTGCAACAGGTCCATGTCCTTCCTATGTTGGAGGCTTCAGAGCTGGACACAGTACTCCAGGTGGGGTCTCATGAGAGCACCCATGATGCTCCAAGATGTCTAGGAGAGAGTGAAGGAACTGGGAGACAAATCTGGAAGTGCTTTCTTGAGTGCATAGAAGCTTCTAGTGATAGAGAAACACTCTCACTTGTGAGTCTGAGAAAACTTCATGTGAGAAAAATAAGATCTTTTCATTTCTTGAGTTCAGTGACTCAGAACAGGCAGAAGGGAACTGATGGAGATAAGAAAATCTTTTGTTAAAGGAAATATTGAAGTGTTTTTTCTGTTCTCTGCCCAATTGAGAGTTCACTATCAAAAAAAAAGATCATATATTTTCTGAGATGAGAACTATGCAAGAAAGATAAAGAGGGGACAATTTCTCTCACAAAAAAAAAAAAAAGAAAGAAAGTCTATAACCAAGAAAAACAATGAAATCTCACTCACACACAAGTGAATAAAACCCCACAAAACCTGCTAAGCTAGTTTTATTCATGATAAACTATAAAACTTTACAGTGAAATAGTGACAGGTTCCAGAACTAAACTAAAACTTGTTAATGATAATAATGCTGTAAAACAGCAGGAAGGAAAAGATACTGCCACACAGATACAGGGCTGTTTCCTTCTTCCAGTGCTCTTTAATCTGGAGGAAAACTATCACTTTTCCACTTTACATAACAATTTTCCGATCTGATCTTTCACTTCTTATAATTGCAGTATCATTACATATGGTGGGCTGATTTCCTATCCTGACATCAGTGCAACTCAGAAGTAACTCCAGTCAATTGAATTACACTACCATAAACTCAGCCTGAGATCTGAATCCAGTCCTATTTCATTAGACATATATTATAGCTCTTAATATGTTAAGGAGTTTATTAAAAGCAGAATGTGGAAAATATAAGCATACAAAATGTTTCACACATTTGAAAAGTTTGTCTTATCCCCCATAATAATTTTCAATACTCCCATTAGAATTCATTTTTCAGTACCAAAACTACACACCATACTGTGAAAATAGATCTATCAATAATATTTGCTTTTAAATAAGCAAATAAAAATGGATAATTATTAAATCTCCAATGAACTTAGAAAACTCATGACTCAACTGTCATGTGTTTGAGTTTACTTTGCAAGGGACTGTATGATTAAAGGTAATTCTATCAATGACACCCATAATCAGGCTCAGTGTCTTACTGTGAATTTACTTAGAGCACTGGCAATTATTTTTTTAGTTTTGGGTTTTGTTTATATTAATGTATTGAGTGCACAATGCCTCTACCTTTAATGTAAAGAAAAATTTATATCTTCCTGGTGGCATTTCTTACATACACAGAGATGGAAAAAGGCTCAGCTGCCTCCTCTACTCCCCCTTTAAGTTTATGTGCTCTTGCTGTCCTGCAGACTTTTGTTTGCTTCAGAGTACCAACTACATTGAAGGTCAGAGGTCCTGTATTTGCACAGATAGTGATCTTCATACTTCAGAAGACCAGAACTGTTCAAAAGACAGAGAAGAAACTTACCTATAAAAATCCTGAATTAACCACTGCCTGAAACTCCTTATTCTGTTTCAGAAAAGCATAGCCTCATATGCTCCAAAGGTACTTCCTGTGTTTTGTCTTGTTCTCTGTTATTATTACTAGATGTAAGATGTTCCTGACTCAGGAAGCAGACACACCTGATGTTGATGGACTTAAGTAGCACTCAAGTGCTTGATTCTCACCCATAAAGTTCTTGGGCTTCTCCAACAGCAGATTCTTAAACTCCTGCCTTTACACATACTCCCTCTTACAAACACTTGCTGCTTAGTTGAGACCTCTGGGGTAGCAATGTCTAGCTCAGGTTATCAGTGTTGAAGTGACTTTGATGTGACATGCTTCCACCTGGAATGTTGTCCATGAAAACAAACCAGGCTGGATCTTTCAGTTCTTAGCTTCTAGGGGGAAAAAAATGTCACATTACTTTGAGTCAGTACCGTATTTATTTATTTATTCTCTTGTAGTCTTAAGTCTTAAAAGTCATATGATATTTCTGTATGCATGCATCCCTGAAGGGAAGAAAAGGGTCTAACTAGAACCTTGTAATGGTGCATCTGCTCTGTTTATTGTTAGTAGAATCTTTAGCCTTGAAGCGAGGCCTGCACTCTATAAATTCATGCAATTGCTGTGGGACCTAGAGTCGGGAGACAATTTTCAATACAATAGAGTTTCCACCAGTAAAAAATGGGAGAGACTTGCATCTATAAATGTTTTTCATTTTTAGTATGGAGTGAAAAGCATATAACTGTGCATGGCTATGACGTTACAGGTATCAGAGTCAGTTTATAGGCAAAAAAAAGCAAAGACTTCAAATTTAGTAGCATAAAGGGCAACTGTCATGAAGTAAACCACCAAAATGTCACCAATAGATCTTAAAATGGTTCTCAAAGTTCTAGCTGCAGTTTCACAAGGCCATTAGAGGAGAGAAAGAATGGAGAAAGGCAAATTGGGAACAGTGTGGCAAGAACATGACATTGCAGAATTCTGCCTGAAGTATAACTTTCAATGTCAACAAGAGAAATCTAAAATCAGACCCTCAGATATGGTGACTACAGCTGGTCATGTCTGCAAAGCAGAAGGCCAGAACAAAACATATACAAAACTGATGAGATAAGAATTAGTTACTGAAGGAACCATTTGACTTTGCCAGCTGCTATACATGGTACCAGTGAAAAGAAGCTATCAAAAATAATTTCCCCCACCTGTGTAAAAAGTTTTTTTCATTTACTTATTCTTAGGACCAGAGAGAAAAATTATTCCTATTTTATGTACCTCTGACTTGACTGAACACTGTAAAATAATAAATCAAGCTTTTCAGGTACTGTGGGGTCAATTTTAGGTGCATTTAAAGTTCTATGAACAAAATGACAGTTCAAAAAAGCTTCCATATGGAAAATCCTTCATGAAGTAGCAGACTAGTGAAAGTGTCTTTTTTTCTTTACTCCTCCTCTCCTGCAAGTACAGTAACTCTTTAGGATACTGCAGGGCAAGAAGCAAAGTTTGAAAATCATAAGTAAGTTCCATGCAAACAATAGACCAGATTTCACAGTTCTGAATTCATCAGCTATACTTTATTTATCATGCGTTCTGACAGGTGAGAAAGGTGATGTTTTTCCTGCAATCAATGTATCTTTTTATATCATAGGATGTTAGTGACCCTATTTACTTAAAAAATAAAAGAATCTTTAACTTTTACTGGGAAAAAACAAAGGAAAGTGTTCTCTTGGATGCTTAAATCTATGGCTATCTCACTACAAAAAAAGTGAACTGATGTTCAGAAATCTGAATCAGCTGCAAATTTAGAATCATAGAATTGTCTAGCTTGGAAGGAACCTTTAAGACCATTGAGTCCAACCATCAACCTAACACTGCCAAAAACCACCACTAAACCATGTCCCTAAGCACCATGTCTACCTGTCTTTTAAATACCTCCAGGGATGGCGATTCCACCACTTCCCTGGGCAGCCTGTTCCAATGTTTGATAACCCTTTCAGTGAAGAAATTTTTCCTGATATCCATCCTAAACCTCCCCTGGTGCAACTTGAGGCCCTTTCCTCTTCTCCTATCACTTGTTACTTGGGAGAAGAGACCCACCCCCACCTCTCTACAACCTCCTTTCAGGTAGTTGTAGAGAGCGATGAGGTCTCCCCTAAGCCTCCTTTTCTCCAGGCTAAACAACCCCAGTTCCCTCAGCTGCTCCTCATAAGACTTGTTCTCTAGACCCCTCACCAGCTTCGTTGCCCTTCTCTGGACACGCTCCAGAATCTCAATGTCTCTCTTGTAGTGAGGGGCCCAAAACTGAACACAGTACTTGAGGTGGGGCCTCACCAGTGCCGAGTACAGGGGGACGATGACTTCCCTAGTCCTGCTTGCCACACTATTCCTGATAGAAGCCAGGATGCTGTTGGCCTTCTTGGCCACCTGGGCACACTGCTGGCTCATATTCAGCTGACTGTCAACCAACACCCCCAGGTCCTTTTCTGCCAGGCAGCTTTCCAGCCAATCTTCCCCAAGCCTGTAGTGTTGCATGGGGTTGTTGTGTCCCAAGTGCAGGACCTGGCACTTGGCCCTCTTGAACTTCATACCGTTGGACTTGGCCCATCAATCCAGCCTGTCCAGATGCCTCTGTAGAGCCATGCGACCCTCAAGCAGGTCAACACCCCTACCCAACTTGGTGTCGTCTGTAGACTTACTGAGGGTGCACTCGATGCCCTCTTCCAGGTGATTAATAAAAATATTAAACAGAACCGGCCCCAGTACCGAGCCCTGGGGAACACCACTTGTGACATTCGCCAACTGGATTTAACTCCATTCACCACCACTCTTTGGGCCCAGCCTTCCAGACAGTTTTTTACCCAGCAAAGAATACGCCCATCCAAGCCATGAGCAGCCAGTTTCTCCAGGAGAATGCTGTGGGAAATGGTGTCGAAGGCTTTGCTAAAGTCCAGGTAGACAACATCCACAGCCTTTCCCTCATCCACTAAGTGGGTCACCTAGCCATAGAAGGAGAACAGGTTAGTCAAGCAAGACCTGCCTTTCATGAACTCATGCTGACTGGGCCTGATCACCTGGTTGTCCTGCATGTGCTGCATAATGCCCCTCAGGATGATCTGTTCCATAACCTTCCCAGGCACCGAGGTCAGACTGACAGGCCTGTGATTCTCCGGATCCTCCTTGCAGCCCTTCTTGTGGATGGGTGTCACATTTGCTAACCTCCAGTCAACTGGGACCTCCCCAGTTAGCCAGGACTGCTGATAAATGATGGAAAGAATTTCAGCCCAACCAACACTTTTGATTAAGGGTCAGCCATTAAGAACTGCACAGCATGGGCTAATGGTCCTGTCACAAAGGAAAATACCTACCTGTCATGTGAACAGAGATGATTCCTCATGCACTGAGTGAGAAAAGAGTTCTGAGTTCTGGAATCACTATTAGCTGAATGTGCTTGGTACTTTGGCCCATCAATGAATAGATGCCTACCTTTACACTGCCTGCCATTTGAACATGGCAGTGTTATTTGTGAAAGACAAAACATATGTGTATGGTAATCTTCCTTAGAGCTTTATAGGACCTTTTAATAAATTTGCTACTTGTATAATACCCAAAGTAGAAGTCAAAAGAAGTACACAATTTAGGTTTCAGAGAGAAACTTAATGAAATCAGAGAGACACCTAATGAGGTTCAACAAGGGCAAGTGTAGGGTCCTGCACCTGGGGAGGAATAACCCCATGCATCAGTACAGGTTAGGGGCTGACCTGCTGGAAAGCAGCTTGGTGGAAAGGGACCTGGGAGTCCTGGTGGACAACAGGATGACTATGAGCCAGCAATGTGCCCTTGTGGCCAAGAAGGCCAATGGCATCCTGGGGTGCATCAAGAGGAGTGTGGCAAGCAGGTCACAGGAGGTGATCCTCCTGCTCTACTCTGCCCTGGTGAGGCCGCATCTGGAGTACTGTGTCCAGTTCTGGGCTCCCTGGTTCAAGAAGGACAGGGAACTGCTGGAGAGGGTACAGCAGAGGGCTACAAAGATGATTAGGGGGCTGAAACATCTTTCTTATGAGGAAAGGCTGAGGGACTTGGGTCTTTTTAGTCTGGAGAAGAGAAGGCTCAGAAGGGATCTCATCGATGCTTACAAATACTTAAAGGGAGGGTGCCGGGAGGATGGGACCAGTCTTTTTGCAGTGGTGCCCAGGAATAGGACAAGAGGTAATGGGCACAAACTTGACCATAGGAAGTTCCATCTAAACCTGAGGAGGAACTTCTTTCTTTTGAGGGTGGCAGAGCACTGGAACAGGCTGCCCAGAGAAGGAGTGAAGTCTCCAGCTCTGGAGACATTCAAGACCCACCTGGACGCCATCCTGTGCAACCTGCTCGAGGTGAACCTGCTCTGGCAGGGGGGTTGGACTAGATGATTTCCAGAGGTCCCTTCCAACCCCTATGATTCTGTGATTCTGTGATTATCACAGTTCTTGGTTGCACCAAACATAAGGAATGGCAAAAAAGGGAGAGAAAAAGAGAAGACTTTCCGATAATCTCATTAATTAATCGTTTAATAATTTAACATATCAGATGACAAACTAGCTACATATGTGTCACAAGGAGTGAATTCAGTAGACAAAAAAAATTAATAATACAAATTTATAATAACATTAAGTCTCCCTACCCCCTGCTGTATGCCCTTATGCTTCCTAGTGATAATTGTCCTTAGTCAAGATGCAGCTTAAGATGTGTGCTGTAACACACTCTGCTGGGCTTCTGGAGTGCACATTGTTCCTCCAAATTTTTTTTTTTTAAGTTCTTGATAACACAATGTTATGTTTCCAGATTGTGTCTGTATTTTTTTAAACAAACCCTCAATGATTCACTGCAACTGGCATGACAAGCCAAATGCAAAGCAGGGAGACAAACTCAGAAATAGTTGGACAGAAAGTGAGGAGGATTAAGGTAATTTTTAGAAAAGGGAGAATATGGAAGAGACATGACAGTGAGTCCTGGGAGGAATGAGATAATGGAAATACAATAAAATCTGGTAAGGATATCCCTCGGGGCAGATGTTCAGATCACATTTTTCAGGCACTGAAGGAGCAGATAGTCATTCAAAACTTTCTTCCATATTACACTTTAGAAAACCAGTAATTCCCTTGAGAAGAAAGTGATATTTATCAGAGATAACAGTACCAGCACAGGCTACTTATTTATACAGTTCCATGGACATTAAGGAAGACTTGAAGCTTTCAGGAGACTTGATGAACTAGAGTTCACTTCACACTGAAGTTCAGAGAAATCCCCCAGTTGTATTTTCCGCTGCTTAGCAAGGCAAATTCTCAGGATGATTAAATCACCATCAAAAAGATCAGACAAACCTTCTCAATCTTATTCTTTGTCCTTAAAGATTGCTATTCCCATGCTTATTCTGTTGTCATCCATTTTTCACTCTGGCTTCAGCAGTGACTTTGACTGTTCCAAAAGCTCTGGATTTTTTTCAGAATACAGCTGGGAGACTGTTATTCAAGCCAAAGAAAATTGTAAGTAGCTTTGAGAATAAAAGATATGGAGAAGAAAACACTTCATGTGGTAGAAATATTAGCACAGCATGATACATTTCCCAGGTCTACAGAAATCTGGATACTGTTGACGTTGGGAGATATAATAGGAAAAGAAGGAGGAATTACCTCAAGATAACTGAATAATAAGCAAATGAATGTTTTTTAATAGTCACTATTTTCTAATTGAAATTTCAGTGTGATTTCTATCTGTAGCTCCTATGGACTTGGACTTCACAAGAGGTTGTACCCTGTTCTCTGTGTAGGTTTCACTTAAGAGCTCTCTGAGATTTCAGCTGGCTTCTGATGCGCAACCAAGGAGGAAGAGTCTTCAAAGCTCAGCAGTACAAATATTGTAATCCACTGATTCATCAGCATCCTACAGCATTTTCTCAATCTGTTCTCCATAGGACCTGCCAGTCTCCTTCTTCTTCATTGTTGCTGTCTCTGTGTCATATTCCTAGACATACTCAAAGCTCTGTTGGAAATGCTTTGAGATACTCAAATCTCCCCCTTCTAAAAGTGAGTAGCATGAACCACCTATTCAATACTGCTTTTTAACACTAATATTCTGGCCTCACATCTCACTTAGAAAAATAGTTTGAAAACTGTCAGTCCAGGTGCCAGAGAAATTAAAAAAAACCTTGGAGATCATGGCACCATCTAGCCACTTCTTGGTGAAGAAACAAATGTGAGAACTCTGTAGAGCTTTCCTAAATTTACAGCTTTTGTCAGTCATATCACCCTGAATACAAAATAAAACAAACATAAACATCTGCTTACTCTATATAAAGAATATAAGCCATTTCTCAGTCACTTCTTTGGAGATCTAACATGTTTATTTTTTGTACTTTTAATTTTCTTTCTTCTTTCTCTCTCTTTATTTTGCCAACACACATCTCTATACATGCAAAACAGTGCTCGGATCTCCTCTGCTCACTACCGAGTCCGTCTGGGAAATCAGGCCTAGTTTCACTACTTCCCCAGTGTTGTTCTGATCTCAGTGCTGGCTTCATAGTACCAATCTTTGTGCTGACAAGTTGATCTCATATCACAGAGCTCAGCTACTAGCTCAGCTCTCCCTTTCTCACAAGCTCAGGCTCACTTAACTCTCTCGCTTTTAGTAACTTGCTTTTTCCTAGATTCTCAGACAACTATTCATTTCTTCATGTTTCATTGCCTTCATTAGGTTTCATACTGATTTTGCAGTAATGTTTTTTTCCCCAGCATGGTGACATAACAGCACTGCACAGAAGTGCTTTCTTTTGCTTTTCCTTTCCATTATATCTGTAGCAAATAGCTTAGTTAAGCTTTGAATATCTGTAGAGAATTAGTTTTCCCTGACTCTTTCATTCTTACATGGTCGAGGCATTTAGTGTCACCTGTTTGTGAAATAGTACTGACTATACAGTTCATCAGTTAGAGACTGATATTTAGGCTCAGTATTTAAAAAAAGCAGTTCATGTTCCTGGTTTCAGATATTGTCAACTAACCAGGCCAATCTAGATCTATATCTTCCTTTCATTAAAATAAAGTATGTTATAAATTACTCTGTATAACTTTGTGAGCATCTACTAGCATAAAATATTATGCATTTAAGTCCATTTAAATCATAAAATAAAATTTAGTACGGAAGGACTTTTTCCTCTTCTGTGTAATGTAGCAAAACCAAAATCTCTCCCACAGATGCTAATTGGATGAACCACAGAATTACAAAACCCAGTTCTTTAGCAGTTGTGGGTAAAATATCTTATTTTAAGTGTGGGAATATATTGCTGGATTTCTTAATAATTAAGGAGTCATCATTTTTCAGCAGCTGTAGAAATGCACAGTATAACCATAAAGTGATAAAGCTATTTAGCCTAGACTTTTCAAAGATGGTATTAACACATACCCTCCCCTTGGACGCTGCTTACTACCATTTGAGTCTGCTAGCTAGTTTATATGTATTAGCAGATGATCCTTGGAAGGAATACAAATGAGCCTCATTAACTCCAGGAGACTGATGCTCTGGGCTGGGTGTTTAAGTGTCACAGAAACATTAAGAGCAAGGTTGTTTATTATTGTTAATTAGGCGAGGAGTTGCAGCAAATCACTGTTGATGGAGTTATCTCAAAACAGGATTGAAATGAACCACATTCTATACCCTCTGCATTGTATTAACGATGAGACAGTCATCTAGAGTTGCTACTTTCTGCTTTACTACAAGAACTGCTGCAGATGGTTTAAAATTATACTCAAGCATTTGCAGTCTTTGTTTTTCCAAACACTATTTTGAGCTGCAAATTTCTTAGTGAGACTATGGAAGGATAGATGTTGTATACGCACAGGTTGGTTAGAATGTCACTGAAGAATAATGCTTCACTTTGCAATCTATTTTCTATATAAATCCTTTGAAACATAACCTCCTTCACCCATGTGAAAAAGTTCTGGTGATCTTTTCATTGTTAAGTTCTGGTTTTTCCATGTTTTAGAGAAGGGAAAGGAAAGCTGATAGGTCAGTACTCGTTCAAGGTATAAGCTTTTGAAAAAGTAGTTTGCGCTTGCTGTGTGGAAACCAGCTGGGTGTCTGTAGCTGTATTCTTCAAGATTCTGCCGATATTGGACACTCCCTAGGCTGGAACAGCAAGAACTTTCCCTGCAGTATTAAGAATTGTTGGCTATGGCCTGTTTAGTATATTCATGCAGGCATCACAACTGAGAGTAGCAAATTCATCCTTTCTAGTTCTCACTGCCACAGTTGCAGACACCTTAACAATTTAAAAGAAGAACTGCCTAGACTGAATGTAGGTGATGGGAGTAAGAATAATGGAGTGAAAAAAGTAATTGAGAAGAGGTGCCAGATACTGGGAACCAGAGACTACAACCACCTGGGCTGGGAAAACAATGGAAAGCAGCAAATAGCTGAGTGTCTTAGAGGAGTTTGTGACAAGACAGGAAGCTGAAGGAAAGGCTGGGAAAGAAGAATGAGACTCGGAGCTGATGGAGGGATAGGGTCCAGACATGATGATGGAAAAAGCGAGAGTTGTTGAGCAAGGAGAGCAGGACAGTTTGTTTAAAACTGGTGAATTGGAAATGACAGGACACTGATCTGATTTTACCTTAAAGCAGTGTATAGGGCTTCAAATCATAGTTTAGGTCATAAAGGACCTAATTTGAAGTTCCAAGCTTCCTATAGTTTAATGGTCTTTCAAATTCTTCTCTAAAGCAAGTTCTGAAGCTCAGACTTGCTTGACACTGGAACTGTTTGGATGTACAGACACACCTGAGCAGCAAGTGAGACCTGGGATGCCAGGTAGAAGACATCTCAAGTTGGAAGGGACCCATAAGGATCATCAAGTCCAACTCCCTGCTCTTTGCAGGACTACCTAAAAGTAAGTCATATGACTTAAGAACATTGTCCAGACGCTGAACAACAATTGAACTCCAACAGTCTTGATTCTGTGACCACTTCCCTGGAGAGCCTGTTTCAGTGACTGACCACTCTGTAAGTGAAAAACCTTTTCCCAATGTCCAGTCTGAACTTCCTCCGATGCAGCTTCATTCAATTTCCTCATGTTCTATCGCTGGTCACCAGAGAGAGGAGATCAGCACCTCCCCCTCCACTGCCCCACTTGAGGAAGTTGTAGACTGTCACCTGCAACTTTAATTAATGGACTATAGTGTACCTGTTATGCTACATTCTACAAGTATGCCATGAGATGTTATTTTTACCACAGAACACTGGCTATATTAATTGAACATAATTGGTCAGAGCTGGGGAAAAACCCTAGTTGTTTATAAGAATTATGCTCATTTGTTGTAGGAATAGGAACGTATGGAGTAAAAGGAGCATGATTAAGAGAATGGAAGATCTTTAAATCAGTAGCTTCCTTTAGAAACAGGATCCTATGCCTGCCTCTGGCAGAGAAGTTCAATGTGACTAGCAGCTAGTAGCTAGTAACTTTTCTCAGATGGTCACTAACCATCCCATTTTCTGGGAATTTGGCTTGAGATCCCAGCATTTGATTTGCAGAAAGACTGAGCACACACAGCATCAAATTATATTATAATTATAATATAAAATTATATTGTGAACATGTAAAATACAATGTAATGCTAGGCAATTGGAAAAAAAAAAGAGACTTAGTTGTTTTAAAGTGCTTCGCAATTGTAATAGGTAATAGTGATTACTAATAGATAATAGTGATAATACATAAAAAGATAATTTTTTTAGCCTCAGTTTCTACATGACCTCATTTCTCACTTTATCACAAAGAAGTGTTGTACAATAAATTTGTAAGAGTTAGTGAAGCATTTACATATTATAGTGATGAGCACTATGGAAAATTCTAGGAAGAAATTAAGTAGTCCGTCTTCCAAGCACAGTTTGAATAGTATGCAGTAAATAAGATATGGGACCATGCATAGAACAAATGGAATAAAGCAAAATATTGAATAGCTGCTGACTAAGTAAATGGCTTACATTCTGTACCTAAAATGAAGAGGTCCTGTGGAAAATAGAATGGGATCATATAATTAAATGCTGTACCATAATGGATCCTAACTAGCATGCA
>VFFE01006510.1:539195-700912 GCA_008921705.1 Burhinus oedicnemus | reverse complement strand
AAAAAAAAAAAAAAAAGACGACCCAGGTCATCTGAAAAATGATCTCTCGGAAATCAGTTGTTACAAGCAGTACTTGGTCCTTAAATAACATGAAAATAAACCCGACAAAAAGAGCAGTTAATACTGCCAAATGAGTAGCTAAATTCAGTTAAATGATAATTAATGAATCATACCAAATAATTTATTACAATAATAGAATATTTGAAAAGTGCTGGCACCTGATGGACAAGGAATAGCACTGAAAAAAATAAGTCATCTTGGAAACGAATAATTCATTATCTGTCAATCAGAATGGAAGGTGTTTTGCTTGAAAAGCTTTAATATAAAGGATATGTTCACAGGTTTAGTCTGTGTTAAGATTTCAGTTAAGATCTACCATTCTAATAAAATATAGATTAAAATACTAGTCTTTTTTGCTCAAAAACATTAACAGCCAAAGTCGGAATAGTTTGACATTAAACCCCTGAACTTCTATATATCTTTAGGGTATGAATGCTACTTGGCTTTTTTTTTTTAGTCAAAGCACTGGATCCAGCTAGTAATGGTGGCAAAGTTGAATGACTAAAACATCTGCAACTGTGAAGTAATAAATTGGATCTCCCAAAGCCTGTAGTTGTAAGATCAAACAGAACCAGAGGAGCAGTAACCAGTGTTCCAAGAGCAGTGGGACCAAGCGTGATGGGTAGGCACCAAGCATGAATCAGGCGCCAGAAGGAAATAATTATAGAATCATAGAATGGTTTACGTTGGAAGGGACCTTAAAGATCATCTAGTTCCAATCCCCCTGCACTGGGCAGGGACACCTCCCACTAGACTAGATTGCTCAAAGCCCCATCCAAACTGGCCTTCAACACTTACAGGGATGGGGCCTCCGCAACTTCCCTGGGCAAACTGTTCCAGTGCCTCACCACTCTCACAGTAAAGAATTTCTTCCTGAGATCTAACCTAAATCTACCCTCTTTCAGTTTGAAACCATTACCCCTTGTCCTATCACTACACTCCCTGATAAAGTCTCTCCCCAGCTATCCTGTAGGCCCCCTTTAAGTACTAGAAGACTGCTTTAAGGTCTCCCCGGAGCTTTCTGTTCTCCAGGCTGAACAACCCCGACTCCCTCAGCCTGTCTCCATAGGAGAGGTGCTCCAGCCCACTGATCGTCTTCGTGGCCTTCCTCTGGACTCACTCCAATAGGCCCGCGTCCTTCTTATGTTGAGGGCCCCAGAGCTGGACACAGTGCTCCAGCTGGGGTCTCATGAGAGCAGAGTAGAGGGGGAGAATCACCTCCCTCGACCTGCTGGTCATGCTTCTTTTGATGCAGCCCAGGATATGGTTGGTCTTCTGGGCTGCAAGTGCACATTGCTGGCTCATGTTGAGCTTCTCATCCACCAACATCCCCAAGTCCCTCCCCTCAGGCCTGCACTCCGTCCATTCTCTGCCCAGCCTGTATTTGTGCTTGGGATTGCCCTAACCCACAGGCAGAAGCTTGCATTTGGCATTGTTGAACTTCCTGAGTTTTGCACAAGCCCGCCTCTCAAGCCTGTCCAGGTCCCTCTGGATGGCATCCCTTCCCTCCAGTGTGTCGACCGCTCCACACAGCTTGGTGACATCAGCAAGCTTGCTGAGGGTGCACTCAATCCCAACACCCATATCGCCAACAAAGACATTAAATAGTATCGATCCCAGTACTGATCCCTGAGGAACACCACATGTCACTGCTCACCACTTGGACATGGAGCCGTTGACTGCATCTCTTTGAGTGCAGCCATCCAGCCAGTTCCTTATCCATCGAGTGGTCCATCAGTCAAATCCATGTCTCTCCAATTCAGAGACCAGGATGTTGTGCAGGACAGTGTCAAATGCCTTGCGCAAGTCCAGGTAGGTGACAACTGTTGCTCTCCCCCTATCCACCAACAATGTAACCTCGTTGTAGAAGGCCACAAAATTTGTCAGGCCCAATTTTCCCTTAGTGAAGCCATGTTGGCTGTCACCAATGACCTCCTTATTTTCCATGCGTCCTAGCAGAGTTTCCAAGAGGATCTGCTCCATGATCTTGCCAGGCACAGAAGTGAGACTGACCAGCCTGTAGTTCCCTGGGTCTTCCTTTTTTCCCTTTTTAAAAATGGGCATTATGTTTCCCCTTTTCCAGTCAGTGGCAACTTCACTGGACTGCCACAACTTCTCAAATATGATGGATAGTGGCTTGGCAACTTCATCCGCTAGGTCTCTCCAGACCCATGGATGAATCTCATCAGGTCCCATGGACTTGTACACCTTCAGCTTCCTCAGCTGGTCTCGAACCTGGTCTTTTCCTACAGTGGGTGGTACCTCATTCTCCCAGTCCCTGCCTTTGACTTCTGCAACTTGGGTGGTGTAGCTTGTTGGCGAAGATCAAGGCAAAAAAGTCCTTGAGTACCTCAGCCTTGTCTGTGTCCCAGGTGACCAAGTCTGCCTTTTCCTTCCTGAGTGGGCCCACATTTTCGCTAGTCTTCCTTTTGTCACTGACATACCTATAGAAGCTTTTCTTGTTGCTTTTGAGAAGGGCTGATAATTTGTGATTTAGAATCATCATCTTTTCTTTGCTACTGGAGAGTAAGAACACCTTTACTCTTTGTTTTAAAGGTGTAATTTCACAGAGCAGGGGAATAGTAGAATGCTTCAGTGGCTCTCTTTACTTTGGTTTGTCCCATTTTCCCTTAAAAAACTCGTTATTTTTGTAGACTTCAGGCTTTTTTGATTATTATATAATTCTTTTATCATCTCCAGAGGAATAAATTTCTGATACCGAAATGTCGTGTCTTCCTGTTGGCAGTTGACAAATAGGTACAGGCTTCTAATACTTTTTGCCAAATAACCATCTGAATTATTCTCCAAAGTTGGGGTTAAGTGCTTCTGATAGTAATAAATAGTAAAGGTCTGTAAAGATCCATATAATATTTAATCCGGCATCACAAAAAAGGAGCACAAAATAAGCATTCATGATTCTAGTCCGTATAGACTGATAGCTGTATTTATGCAGACTAGCACATACACATGGCTTTCTGCAGAGCTCTCAGCTCTGACAAGGCAAACATTCTCAACTTTGTGCAAGGTCATTTTGGTTCACAAATCTTTTCAGGGTTAGCAATTTTAGTGGTTAACCATTCAGGAAACGTACAATGTCCTTCACTAGAAAGAGCACAACATACCTCTGGACGCAGTAAAAACATAAACAGTGGATAATATAAAATTAATATTGAAAGAATTGGAGCCAGTTTTAGTCCTGAATGCTAAATTCTGATCTTTTTTTACCTTCTGCTTTCAGAAAATAACTGAGCTATTGAGGTTGTATCACTATTGCCATGGTTATTGATGTGACCAAACATTCACCAGTAGGATAATAATTGGGTATTTAATATAAATGAAGGACTCTAACATTCAGTGGTCGATCTGGCTCAGAGAGCACCTTTATCTCACGCTGCTTTGCAAATGTATGCTGCGTTAATACATCCCAGGTGGCTCCTTAAAATGAAATGAGGAGGAAAACAAACTGAAATCCTACAATGTTGATGTTATAAAATTAGGAGAAATGGTAGAATTAAGTCCCATGACCTTTCTGATGGTGTTGGATGATACTTATTATCACATACAGTCTGTTATAGTTCTTATTTAAACAAAGCCATTAGCTAGCAAGCAACAGAATTACAGAATTGCAAAAACAGCATATGAAAATGGAAAAGGTTGTTTATCTGCTTTGATTAGAAGAGTTTGTTCTTTCCTGAGAAATTTTATGTACTATTTACTAAGCTTGCAATTTAATATATACCTGTCAAGCACTTACACATAACACACAAAAACACAATATGAAACATTGCATACTACAAATGATAGCAAAAGAATTGTTAAGTGCCTCCCAGGAAAGTTCACCTGACCTAGCCTTTTAGTTACTTCACTTAGGCAACAGCCTAAGAAAATAGATGGGCTTCAGATTAGTTCTCAACAGCCGACAGTCACAGGTTCTGTCAGTCCAGAGGGAGAAGTCAATTATATTGTACTGTACTTTCTATCAACAACATTCAGTTTTAAGCCGTACAAATTTAGGAACTGTACGTAAAAGTATTTAATCACAGACATTACAATGGCTGCTTAGAAAGGAAAAAGGATGCTTAGAAAAATCCTTCCAAATTAAAGGATGTATTATATATCCAAAGCAATAAGTTGATCACACTGTGAACATAAATTGAGGTTGGTGAATAATGTTGGTTAAATAGAAATTATAGTAAATGAACAGTTATGCAAAGATCTATAAATCTCTGAGCTTCTTCGTAGCTCATATATCAAAATAAATACACTTTGTCACTTTTTTTGCCTATCATTCCAAACAAATCCAGAGGTACCATCAAGTGAATTGTCATTTCTTATTTCCATCACTCATCATGTATTAACTGTAAATTATTCCTTTCATTTTTGAAACCTCTACCATAGGAGAAATTTCTTTTGATCATCTTTCTGTTCTGCTACAAATTTTGAAGGCTTCCATTAGATCATGTCAAAGTTGCTTTATTTCCTAGGTGAATTTATGTAATAGGCAGAAAACTATATGAATTCCGATATAATATAAAGATACTAAACTAATCCTTTAGGAATCCTCAAGCAAAACAAAAAAGTGGCAAGTGTCATGCCTGATCACCTTAAACTGTAGAAGTCTCATCTTTGCATTCAGTAAAAAAAGTAAAATGTTCTATATAGAAATAAGAAAGCAATCACATGGAAAATTCTTTGCTGCTACTTTGTCGAGTGTCTACTCTACATGTGGATTCTACTGAGCAAGACCAACGCTGTCAATTTTAACTACAGTAACTTGTCATATTCCTTCCATAAGCAAAATAATGAGAAGAAAGGAGTAATTTTTTAATGCAAAACTGTTTGTCTGGATTGTATCTAGACTGGTAGAACATGATACGTCTCATTGTTGAGGTCAGTTTGCTGGTAGTGTCAATGATGTAGCAAAACATAATGGTTTTGTTTGTATGCACGGCTGTGACCTGTAGCTGTGCACAGTGTTGATTTCCCGTCCCAATCCTTAGCTATGTCCCTGCTAACATGATTTATGCCAGTGGATAATCTTGTCTTCTGTGCTTCAGCATTAATAATAATAATTAAAAAAAGTAATATGCAAAGCAAGCATACAGCACCCATTATGGAAACACTGGTACCACTGTTAGCTGTGGGAATGATGGCTTGTCACAGTAGGCAGAAACATCTTGCTTGCATGTATGGCATTCTCATCCAAACAGGTGTGCACATCATATGGTTTATTTCTGTGGATGTGACAGACATTAATAAACTACGAGCTTCTCTTATCATAACCCTTGCTTGGATGCAATCCTCTGAACTGTTACCCCATGTGCCAATGTGCCTTCCCACTGTCATGAATTGTTTCATTTTGGTGAAGGCAGGATAATGCTGATCATCACATGAAAGCTTGGTGTCTAAAGACACCAGTCTTTAGAGATCTCTTAATTGTGACAAAATTTTTGCAAGGAGTAGAATAAGCTGACAAGGTAAATCATTAAACCTTACACCTTTTTTCTTGCTCAGCACAATATTCTGGTGGTTACTGAAACTTCTATGTAGTCAGTTTTGACAGAATATGAACAAAATACTTCCTTTTCAGTTGAGATATGAGTCCCTTTCCCCAGAAAACAGGAATTTGATGTTCATGTGTGCCTTGCATTTAGACCTCAGAACAATACCTACAAAGGCTGTATTAACCTGGAATAGGTGTAATCCACAACTTTTGAAACACTTTGGCTGAGTGAACGTCTTCCTGTAATCTGCAAAGCACAGAACCTTCCCACATAACTGTCTCAGCTAACGCCCTGTTCTGGGGTCAAGACTGTTGAAAATGTAAACATTAGCTAATTGAATTGCTAGCTCATCAGATGGCCAATCATAAGCTATAAATAATGCTCTTGCATTATTCTTACGTCTCATAGTCAGTGTCAGTCATGTTAATGATGATTTTTTTGTTTTCGCTTAGCAGATATACTGTCTGAATAATTTCCTGGTTTACCAGTTCAATACTTCTCTTTTCTTTTTCTTCCTGAATTAGTCCTAAATCTGAGTACTTGGTATATTTCATAGACCATATGTTTCAAGATTGGTAGTGGAACCCGCTTTAATCTTATATCTCCTAGGAAGCTGCCTCTGTATATAAAATACTACTTTTTATTCTGTTTATTAGATTGTATAGCTTAGGAGATTCAGCAGGAACTAGAACAAGGATGATTACAAATTACTTTGCAAGCTAGTTACTAAACAAGACCAAGACAAAACACTTGTACTTTTTTGTTCACATTTATCCAACACTGGATTTTTTTGTATTCCCACTGTATATATACAGATAGAGTCTGGATAGGAAATAATTAACTTTCTATTCCAAGGGAAACATTTGTGGTCAGTTTAAATTTTTATAAAAATTGTTTTATAAACCACTGTGACATTTAGGCTTAACCTGGTGACATTTCTCCTCCTTATTTTTTTCTGTAACACCTGTTGCTAATCTTGCTGTCATGTGGGATACTGCTTCCATGGAAACACCCTCTGCACTGTATGGTGGCTGCTTTTGATTTAATGCATTTTTCATAAAAGAATTTTTTTCTTCATTTTTCTGATGAATCGGTCATTTTTCTGGATATTCCTGTATTTTGTATATTCTCCCATCCTTGCTCACAAATACTGGGTTTGTTATACATTTGCACGCCGATTTGTGTAGTGCCTTCACGGTTGTTGATGTGTCTTTGCTATCAGTTCAGGTCACAGATACTAAGTCTCTACTTGATCTTATGCAGTACACGCTGTACAGCTCATCCAGGTTTGTCTAAAATACCTACAGATTCACCACTGCATTCATCTACAGCAAGTTACTTGCATTTGCACTTCAGTTAAATGCAGCATTTGAAAGATGGGAAAGAAACAGTGGTTACAAACTTTAGGACTTAAAGTGGGCCAAAAAAAGATAAAAAGTAGCTTTTCAAGCATCAAATTATTGAGGGACCCAATGGTTTTCTAGAGGACTCTGATTGACTGCAGGCTCTGATTTTGTTTACATCTGGAGGAAAAGGAAAATGGGTCACATAAGGAGAGCACCCAGGCTCAGGGTGATTCAAATACTTTTTTTTACTCCTGGTGCACCTTTTTCTCAGTAAAGTCAAATAGAGAAGGTAGGTCAAAATCCAAGGAGTCTAAATGAATGCTGGTTACACTATGAATAATAGAGCGATTACCAGAATGCAATGTATCTTCTCTTCACAACCAAGT
Organism: Burhinus oedicnemus; assembly: GCA_008921705.1. Lineage (NCBI taxonomy): Eukaryota > Metazoa > Chordata > Aves > Charadriiformes > Burhinidae > Burhinus > Burhinus oedicnemus. Next base: position 693,616 of record VFFE01006510.1, on the reverse strand, counting down.
ATAAGAGGATAGAAATTGAGAATTTTTTCTTCTAACATCTCTTTTGTCGTATTTAATACAACACATATAGGCTCCTCTGTTTCAGAAAGAAAATGCTTCCAAACAGCAAAAGAGATCTTGTACACCATTTGCCTGTGAATATGACATATTGGGGCCTAGCAATTGATCAAATTGTCATCCTTCCTGTTGCGTGGTACCAGAAGTCATTGTAATCTGGCGATAGCATTTGTCAATATAATTTATGTGGTTAGTGAGTGAGTGAGTTATATCACTTTTAACACTGTATGGAGTTTTGGGGATAGCAGACCAGGTTTTGGTGTCAACAATGCTTTCTGAAGTGATTAGCTTTTTAAAGACAGCACCAGGTAAAAAAACAAACAAACAAACAAAAAAAAAACCCACAAAAAAAACAAACAACAAACCAAAACCCACAACATTTTTAAAAAAACAATCACCATATTCACGAACTAAAGAAATAGTAATACCATTACTGAGGTCCCTAATTTTTCTTCAAGTATGCTGTATAGATGTATACACATACAAAACAAGCAGAAAAATCATAAAATCATAGAATCATGGAATGGTTTGGGTTGAAAGGGACCTTTAAAGATCATCTAGCCCAACCCCCCTGCCATATATTGCAATTGTCATTTGAATTGTGAAGTAAGATTCAGAAACAGGAAAATGCCAGAACGAAGTTTGCTCACGCAGCCAGCTTTACCTGCATGTGAAAAAGCTGACAGTTACTAATTAACATTCAGTGGAAGCTGAGGATACCCATTTAGCTAATTTAACAATACTAAAGATTGAATTATTTTTTCAAAACAGCTGACTGGTATTGGTAGAGTGCTCTTAAAGGCAGGTAAGTCATGAGGAATTACTTTCCTACACATATCAGCAGTTTCAGACATGGATTCATGACCCATTTCTTAGACATTTGTTGTATGCAGCGTGGACTTTGTAGGGATTTATCACATATACATTAAATGCCCGAGCATCTTTACCCTTGTAACCTGCACCTCTTGTTCTCACCTCATTCCTACTGGAGATTTCATATAAAGTACAGCAGCTTATCCTCTCACATTCTCTCTCTTTCTCTGGTATTTCGGTAACAGTATCTTTCCCACTTTCTGAATCCTTTTGTTTTTTGTAGTTCTAGTTAACTGGCCATATGTAAGTGAAGGTAATCTATTAAAAGTGTTAAGGGAAGTGTTAGCTTTGGTCACTGGAAATGGAACAGGAGTGTAGAATACAAGAACATAGTATTATAAGGGAGAACATACTGATTACAGGCTGCTTATCATTGCAGTTCTTCTGGTAAAGCATTGCTTGACTTCTATGGCTACATGCTCTGCAGTGGTCATACTGCACTTATCCACGGCAATTTGTTCAAATTATGCTCATGCTCTTTACTGGCTTTTCTGGGTGCACACACAATGGAAATGGGATCATTTTCATCCCACCCAGCTATTCTAGCCTTATGATGCTTACGAAAGGAGAGCTTCTAACAGTGAAAAGGCAATGTACAAAGGAGATCCAAACGCCCTGAAACATGAAGGTCACACAGATCCAGACACAGTCATTGCAGTTGGTTTTTCTCTCAGAGTTAAAACTTCAGATTCCAGCATTTCTGAACTATAAGAGTCTTTCTTTGGGACAAGACTGAGGTATAGATTGCTGGACAATCTTGCTCTTCTTTTTCTACCTAATGATGACAAAGTTATAATTAATGGTAAAAATAGTAACAGAAGACATCTGACTTTGAACAGCTGACCAGTCTTAAGTAACAGCACAACAAGTTTGAGCTAAATTCTCTGACCTGACCTGAATCCTTGCACCAGCATGCGGGTAATGATTAGTGGAGCAGTGAAGCCTCTAGCTGCAAGGAAGCCAGCAGGAGAGGCTCGTGCACAACTGCCACTGGAGCATTCTGCATGGTAGTCTCCAAGCTGTGTGTGCCCTGCTGTGTCTGCCCACAAACAGTAAATAATGTCTTGGGCACTGTTACTAGTCAAGCCCTGGCCAAGTACTTTTGGACTTGTTTTGGACTGTTTTCAGCTCTAACCTGCTTTGGGCTTGGGGCATGATTGGAACTGGTCTCAGAAGGCAGAAAGTCGTAACAGAGTCCTTGACGGCTCCTTGCTTCGTGCTTCAATACAAGCACTCTTGTCTCTTGATTTTAAAATAAACTGACAAGAGATGATCTGCTTAAAGTGCCACACACGGCAGTAGTGGTGTGCGACTAGTCAACTGCTTTTCTTCTGGCTATTTCTCATTGCTGAAAATCTGCAGGGGGAGTAATTAGAAAAAAAATTGTCAACACAAATGATGTTTAAGGCCTATGCTAATAGCTCACTCATCCCATCTGCTTAAGAAAACCATCCCTCCAGTAAATTCATTTTTAATTCGACGAGGAAGCCTGGTTCAGTCACACCACAGTCATTTTTAATTATGTTACTGAGACTGTGTTGGGTTTTTCTTGCCCTTCTGGGTTGGTGCTCCAGTTCCTCACTAGTGCTGACTCTCCTAGACTCTTCATTAGGAAGACAGGACCTCAAAACACAATACACAAAGCAGACCTGCTACCTTTTTTTTTAAAGTAGGGTGGTTTTTTTTCTAAAAATAAACTCATCCACTTCCCTCATTTCCCAACTGTCACACAGAGACACTTTTAGCATCTGTTGGTATTACGAAGCTATAAATAGGGATATCTTGGGAACAAAACTGGGAAAGAGTTTTTTCCCCTCCTCCTTTGAACTAGATGGGAATAAAAAGGAAGGAAGAGAGTAAAGGAAGAAATGGTGCATATGTATGGGTACATTTTCTTCTAAATAAAGATAGCAAGTAATCAGCTAGAGATACATTGCTACTGTACCTTTTTTTTTAAAAAAAAAAAAGGGATTCCTAACAAACTCCAGTAGTCTTAACAGATATTTGGATCCTACCAAGCATTTTGCATGGGTATTTATTAGAAAAAAACATACACAAACTAACAAATTTTAAGTGTTCTTCTGCCTACCTTCAGCTTCAACATTCAGTATGGTTTAGACAGTTGTGCATGCACAGCATATTTGCACGAGGCTTTTGCTGATTAGATGGTCAACAGTAGCATTCATAGAGCTAGCTCTCTCCTATGGCAGTCCAAAGAGTATTCTCCACCACAATGACAGCCTGCTCTGCAATAAAGTCTGTTTCATGGGACGGTATCTCATCAGTGAGATTGATGATCCCTATGTGCGACAGGATATTTCCATTGGAGTGCTATGGGAAATGCAATAGATGACAATCAAAAGCATCTAGATTTAAGGGATTAGCAGGGACAAGGAGAGAATCAAGATCTCCGATTCAGTGATTCCTTTCAAGTTATCATATGATCAGTCATTTCTTGCCTCTGTTGTTTCCCAGATACTACCTTGTGCTGCTTTGCCAATGACTGCAAAAATGCAGAGAGTTCTGGAAAGGTAGTTAAGATCTTCACAAGAGAGATGACACTAGCTTTGCATATCAACCACTGCACAACTAAGGATATTCTTAGTGCCATGATCAGCAGCATCTGTCCCACAGGCAGTTGCAGCAGTGAAAGGAGGAGGACGCTGAGTAACCATTTGCTATTGACTTGTCTTCCTTGGTGCAGTCCTTTTTATGAGTTTAGTTAGTAGGGAGAGTTACAGGCTGATGGTGTCATATAACCTTGTAAACGGTGAGCTTTGTTATCACTCTCTGTCTCCACTGGTTGAATTAAAAGGAAACAGTCATCTTGCTCAGTTTTCTAAAAGTTTGTTATGGATACCTAGTCTGAAGAAAGGCTCTTTATTAGAGCTTGGTTTGGATCCTGGAAAATAATTGAATTCAATTTCAAGAATTCTTAAACTGAGACAAAATAGTAAAGAGAGGTACAATCGAAAGACTGAAAGGCGTAGTTCTAGGACAAGATTCCAGACTGTTGAACAGTCCTTTGTGCAGTGAAGAATTTTATCCAGGAGAAAAAGGAAGAGAATATCACCAAGGGTTCACCAGCAGTACACAGATTTTCAAAAGAAGAGTGATAAGCGACACATGGTCAGAGCTGCCTTAAGCTACTTTTTGTAAGAGAAGAACTGATTTCATTACCTTAAGCCTCTACCTTATTAAAATTTGGTTGTGATATTTTCTTTATATTTTGCATTGTGTTTCAGGAAATATCTTGTGACTATGGTTATGAATATGAAATTAATATTTCATGATATATTATGGAGTATTATGATTTTTAATAAAACTTGAAGCTTATTTATGCAAGGGAAGTGTGCTTTCATATTGTGGGATGTGTGTTCCTCTGGAAGTTTTTAATAAAATATTACTAAAAACATACAGATCACATTTCAACAAAACTAGTACTTTATATAAAAGTGCAAATAAGATCTCCTTACTGTAGATAGTTTTGCAGAAGTGCAGGTAGGTGAAACAAGATGAGAAGAACACACTAGCCAAGATTTTAAAACTATATTTATTACCTAGAAGCATAAGTGCTCACACTTTTGCCCTTGTAGTTTAAAGTCATATACAACTGTGCATACTGTCTATCTGCTTTCCTGGTATTTTCTGAATTGGACCCCCACTTTGGTCTGTGCATTCAAAGCTGATGTTCTCTTTACCTTACACTGTGATCAGTGGAGGAAGAGAACTGTAAACCACTGGGACCAACAGAGAGAGTTATTAGATTTTGGTGCAGGAAATAAATAACCTCCAGATTGTGACAAGATTCTGCCTCATCAGCTCCTGTGTCAGGATGAGGCCCTGCTTACTCTGCTTCTTAAGGGAGAGAAGCGCTGTATAATCCTGGCCTTCTTAGCCTGGTGGAAGTTCTCCTGACAAGGCCTCCTTTCTTGTCTGACCCCTCAAAGAGGTTGATAAAGACCCTCTCCTCACAGGCTATGCTTGGTTCAAAGCCCATGGGATAACAGAAAAGCAACAAACTAGATTTTTTTCTTACTTCCTATGATATCGAACACAAAATATTTTCCCTAAAATTTGGAGATGCTAGTGTCCATAGACTTTCCACTATTGGAAGATCATGGAGGAGGTTGCTTCTATGATGGGTGGCCTGTTTTTTTGTTGTGGTTGCTGATTAAGAGGGTCCAACAGTTTGAAAGTTGCAGGGCTAGACACTGGCTAGATTTTCTGGATAACAACTGAGCAACAAGACAGAAAGGCATGAACTACCAGAGCAGAATATGATCTATGGCATTATAAAGATTATTGGAACATGACAGAAGAGCAATTGTGGTGATAAAGCATGCTTTGAAGAGGATGTGCTGATTTGGAAAAAGAGAAACGGAAGTTAAAGCAGTAGGTTAACACATATATTTATAGACGGACTATTAAGAATTAGGAAGGAAAGCACAATAAAGTTGAGCTGGCTAAAATAAAAAGCATCAAATTGGTTTTTTGGGGAGGCCTAGTAAAAACATTTCTACTAGGATAATACTGGCACTCTGGTACAAATTGTAGTGTCGAATTTGGAAATTAATCGAGATTCCTCTAAAGCTGTAGAAGAATAAACATCAACAGGAATTGATTTGTGAGAAGCAGACTGGAGAAGAAGTTCTGCTGACAATGGTAGAGCCTAGATACTCCTCAGTGTTACAGGTGATAGGATTTGGGTTTTTTTTTTCTTTTCTTTTATCAAATAGTGGCTGAACTAAAAAATTGTGATGCTAGTTCAGACAGGCTGGTATAAAAGACAAGGAGGTGGGAGAAGACTAGGTCACAGAAATTGTTATGGCTTGATTCAGTTTAAACTGAAGTTAATTGAATGTGAGTCAGATCAAACTGAAGGTAAGGACAAATTTGAATAAATCTGTGAGTAAAGTCTATATTAAAAAGACTGAACTCAGGAATACTTAAGGAAATAGCTAGTAAAGTCAGCTGTATTGGAGAGCTGGATATGGAAAGGTTTGAATTTCTTTAAACCAGAAATGCTAAAAATTTCAGTAAACTGTGTGCAACCAGTATGAAAGACCTCTAGACTATGTGTATGAATAACCTTTAAAACATAATAGCAACTAGCCAAGACTGGACTAAAGAATGTATTACCCCTGTTTCACACAATTTGCCTGAGCTATAAGCTGAATTGAAACAAAAGTCCTTCTCAGACTGGGATTACCTACAGCACATAATACAAGTCTGTCTGGTGTCATTTCTAGAGGTGCTTCAAGACTCTTGTAAATACCAAATGCTATACAGTTACAGAAGACCTCTGTGGTAATAATCTAATGTTGACAACCTTTTTAAAAGTTCAAGCCCTATGGCTAGCGTTGTCAAGTTTTGCAGCAGTTCAGATGTTTAGCGTCCTTTTAGGTAACTAGCTATTGATAAATAAATTTAAATGCTGGCATACACAAGTCATAAAAATTGTCAGTCAGGAAAAAATATAAGAAAAATGCAGAGTCAATACAATATAATTTTACTGGGTCATAAGTCACAGAAATTATTGTTATACAACATTGTGAGGAAGCATCAGAACACCTTATTTCTGTTTTTAATATTGTTATGGACTTAGTCTCTGGCTTCTGGCATAATTTATCCCTTTGTTGCACCTTATTTTCCCTTTCTGGATGATAGATGTGATGTTAAGATTCTTCACATAGGGTCTGAAGAAACTAACAAAATAACGTAATGGTGAGAACAGAACATCATGCTTTGAATGAAACAGAGATCTTTGTAACTTAAGAAAACACTGAGTTTCCCATTGTACGTCTTCAAAATATGTTAAACTTTGCACATGAAAATGGTCATGCCCTGTAAAAATGATGGAGGTTTTTGGACTTTGTAAGAGGATGAAATGTTTAGAGTTAGATAAGTAGAATGAAATGATGAAACTTTTAGCAGTATGGCTTCGGCTTTTCCTCCATTAGCAAGACTAGCACCAAAGCTCTGGAATAAATTCTAGTATCCATACTCAGGAAACATGGATAAAGTGAAGAGAGAAAATAGACAAAAGAATGAATGCCTTATAGTCTGGAGAAGCCATTTATAAGGAAAGCCTGAAGGCTGTTTTCCTTAGTAAACAACTTACTAAGACATAACTTTCTAGCCTGTACACGTGTCCATGCATGATCAAAACACACAGAATATGTCTGCCAATTCCACCTTTCTGGTTTTATCTTTTAATGATTTTTTAAATTATTTCATGTGGCAGGCATTGCAAACCAGTTATTACATGAGACAAGTTTTCTAATCTTTCTTCCTGTATATACAGTAACTAAAATTGGAAATTCAACTTACACATATTAGAAATTTAGAACAATTTTTTAAAAATTTTTTTCATCATGAGGGTAACTATCCATCAGAAATCTTATCTCAAGGTATAAGGAATACTGAATTATTATTGAATAACTCTATAACAGAAATACTGTACCACAACTGGAAATCCAGGGCCTTGAAGCAGGAACCTCTGTGGCCATCGTGGTGCAGAAAGTTATGTTAAATTATTGGAACAGTCTTTCATGTCTGTGATTCTGTGTATGTGGACCATGACAGCAGGCACAACAGAAGATCCTGTGGGACCCCTCAGAAAAGATGAGCCATTTTGCAATACCGCTTTCTGGGATCTTTCACAAACAAAAAGCAGAGGTGTAGAGGAGTACTTCTGTCCATTCTTTCCTGCGAGGGTCTGTGGGTATGTTGACAGTAGTTGCTGCTTTTCCCCCTATTCTGGGGCAAAATCCTTTCCTTTTTTTATATGAGAAAGATGATTTCCTCTATGAAAAAAGGTCCTTTTAAACCCTTAAGATAGAACCACAAAGATACACTGGTGTGCAAATGAGGAGGAAAGAAATAACATAGGAAAGATAATGCTAAGAAGAAAGGGTAGGGGTGAGAACTTCAGGTTTAGGTAAGGACTCCAAAGAGAGAGTGTGTGGAAAAGACGACTGTTACAAAAGATGGCAAAAGTCCTTAAAGTAGCTATGATACAAAGAGCAATTGCAAATATGTCTGATAATTGGCTCAGGATAGCTTTTTTATAGAATCTGAAAACTGCCAATGATTAAAATCAGTAGGGTTCTAATTGCCCATTTAAAAAATTATATCAATACAGTAAATGAACTCCTAAATGCCTGAAGATGCCTTTTTTTTTCTTTCCTGTGTTTCAGGGTTATAAAAATAGCTGTTCAAAAATAGCACTGATGGATCTGGCTTATAGATACATTCTTTGCTGTTGTAACTATAACCAGCTGCTTGACTAAAATTGACACTAATTTATTAATTTACCAGATCAGAGGAAGGTCAGTAATAACTTGTCCTCTTCCTCTTTAGTATTATCAGTATTATTAGTTTACAGTCAGGTCTTACAGAGATTTTCACTGCATTAACTATATATTCCAGTCTTGGTAAGAAATACATTTGAGTCTGTTAGAGATTTTTCACTGATCACTGTTGGATCAGACTGAGCTGGGCCTTGCAGAGATGTCATTTGGCATCTGTCCATACCACAAGCCATATTGTGCTGTGTTCTTTGAAATTATTCTGGATGTTTCTTGAGCACAGGAATGTCTAAATCCACAGAAATTCTCTAAGAAAGAGCATTCTTGGAAATGTTTTGTGGATGGAAATACTAGAAATATTTTCCAATAAAATATTCTGTATCTGTTGATTCCACAAAAAGAATGCATGAAGCTCCTCCTTGTAATAGAATATGAACACTTTCTCAATATTTAAACTCAGCCGTGAAAACAGCTAACTGCAGCTGAACACATTTTTGTCATGTGTTGCACAGCAAAATTCTAAAAAGAAAGTGTACAGCCAATCAGACACCTGCTAAAATGTGTAGGTATTTCCTGTTAGCTCTTGGTGTTACATGCCAGGATGTGCAAGAAATGCTGTCATGGAATGCAGGTGTGCATTTCTGTAACATGACCAGACATACATCTGCTACCTGATGACAGAAACCTACATTTTTATCTCATTATGAATATGTCATTCCCAAGCAAGTATTGGGCAAATGGCTGTAGAAGCTTTGGGAAAAACAGTGGCAAGTAGCTTGGCTCCCAGAACAATTAATTTGCTCCGTGATTTCCTCTGGAACCATAAAATGTGGTCTCAGAAAAAAAAGACATCATGTTGGCTGAGACAGGGTGGAATGTTGCAAAATATATTTGTTTCAGAAGCACCAGCTTTGGGCAGTCCTCTGCTTAGAATGATCCAGGAACATCCATACTGTATTGAACAATATTAGACATAATGATTGCTGTGTTTGTGGAGCTGAGTATATGCAACTGAAGCAACTTGTGGCAAGTGTCTAGCGAATATAACTTCTTCCCAGAAACTAACAGTAAAAATGCTGACACACAAATGAGTCCTAGACAGGGATAGGAAAAGAGACAGAGCGAGACAGAAAACAAGTGTCATATATTCTTTCTGCAATATCTTGCACATAACAGCAACTGCATCTCAGATGGATACCACACAAAACAGTGGTAATCGCTCTGTGCATATTACTTCTGAATTCATATTCACTTCTCAAATCAGTTCAAAACTTTTCATCTCATCCTCAAATGTAACCAAAATCAGAACCTTAACAAGCATTGGTACCACAGCTATAACTCTTCAACAGGCGAGTTTACCATGACTTGGATTTTTTCTCAGTGTGTGACACATCTGCACACCTGTAGCATCTTCACTGACAATTTGCTGATACTTTGGGAGAACAAGCTTCAAGAATACTTCCTCCAAAAGCAGCAATCTGTTGCTTAAAAACAATGGATGTGCGCCACTAGCTTGCCATATTAGCATGCCATGATCTTGACTGATTTTGATGACTCCTTTTGGTTTGTGTGTTGGTACAACCATACCTGATAATTCTATAAATGCGACCAATTCAAGAACTCATTATTCTATGAGCAAGCTCAGTATAGTTCTCCATTGGTATGGTACACTGAAGGTGCAGTTCTGTCTTTCATGAGAATTGGTTTGACCGTTGGATCCAGGCGAAATAACACTGAACATTTTTTATGAGCTCACAGTTTTTCAGGAAACAATTGAAAGAACTCACTGACAGTGTTTCTTAGTTACTCTTCACTGATGACAGATGCTGGCGAAACTGATTCCCAGCAGTATAAATGAGTTAATACGGTAATTTAGACTGGGAATGATAGTTAGAGGTCATCTAGTCCAGCTCCCAAAGAGAGTGATCTCCAAGGTTTACATCATACTCACCAGGATCTTGTCCAATCCGATTTTGATTGATTATCTTCAGAAATGGAGATTGATATTTTATTAGCCTATTTTGATATCTCCTTCTGATGAATGATATACCAATAAGAATCAATCTTTCTAAGAAGAATCCACAGAAAATATTCACCCTCACATTTATGTCAGTGTTCATGTCCATATCACTGTCATTGGAGCAGACTTGACAATTTATGAAAATGAGGCAATGGAATGTGTCTCTTCAAAGGCAATCTCAGTTAACTTTCATTTCATTCTCATACACACTTATTACCATTGTAATGAGCATTTTGGAGATCCTCAAGACTCTTTGGGTGTGATAACACTTCTTTACTCATTGTCAAAGGAAGCAGTGATGCCCACAAATGAGAATCTTTGACATAATATGCTTCATACTGTCAACCTTTGATAACCAAACTGAAAGATTGCAGTTTTTCTTTTTGCAGAAATAACATTTATCATCTTTGAATCTCCCTATGGAGCACTATATGGTCTGACTAGAAAACTGGACAACTGATCTTGTCTGTTAATGTTGTTGTGGTTGAGTTCCTGATTGTATTGGCAACAATCATCTTTCTGATCATGAAAACCAACATTTAGATTAAGTGCTCTAGTAAGACTTTTCTTAGTGTGTAGTGATTCTGATTCAGTGGCTAAGGCCTTTTCTTAAACAATTACAAATGACCAATTTGGCTCAAGAAAAGGATGGTGCTGAACTCCAAAGACGACAATTATGTAACTCGTCATTGAGAAAATCACCAGTTACAATGCTCAATGATGCAGAGCAACTGAGCAATATAAGCAGTGATGTCCTTATCCGATTGTAAGTTTCACCTGTGAAATTGAAATCTCTAGACAGTGATGGATAGGGCAGACATGAAATGCACCTTCGGCAAGGCTATGACTTCGTGGTATGGCCCTCACTTATAGTACCTGATTTGCCTATCATATTAGGAATTATCTTGCTCACAGAGTAAGCAGAGAACAGCCTATTCAGGTGCTTTTCTCTTGTTTGTTTTAAGATAATGTGATAGTCTTTCTGAATAAGAATCTCTAATGCAGATTGACTAACATCAGGCTATCCCAGGATTGCCATCTTAGAGAGCAAGCAGGCAGGCACATTAATTTAGATTCTGCAGTGGCAATTCTTTTATGTCAAGTAGGTAAAGTCACACTCAAGATCATTCTCTACTGCTCCTAGGACTGGCTCCAGAAGTTCTACTGCTGCTGTCATCAGTAGCATGTAAACCTTGTCACCAGAAATTTGAAAGCATATTTATGAAGCACAATTACTGGGGTCTTGAGTGCACTAGTAGGCCTTAATGGCCCTGACCAGCCTCATTTGGGGCTTTCACCCCCAGTTGCCACCAATGGGCCCAGGAGCCCCATTTCAGCTTAACTCTGGGCCTTCAGTACCGGTCTAGCTATGTCACAGGAGTGCCTGTCCTCTGCTCAGCCAGTCATGCTTGTGCCTGGACATAGATCGTGTTGATCTGGACCCTGATCTGCAGACTGGCTTCCTGGCTTGACCTTGGACCTGCCTCATCACTGTGGACCTGCCTGTAGATCACTGGACTGTGTCAGACCCAGATTATGATTGCTGGAGCTTATCCTGACCCTGACCTGTCGATTGACTTCCTGGCTTGACCTCAGACCTGCCTCATCACCACAAACTTGCCTGATGATCTGGACTCTTGATTGAGCCTGGCTGCCATCTCTGGAACTGCCTCTACTGCCACAGCACTGCTCCCTATCAGTGAGGTCATTGGCCCCAGCCTGCATTGTGGCCACCCTCAACACCCAACTTGCCATCTGTTAAGGAGCAACTCTGTTCTTGCTGTTCTCTGACACAGCAAAAGCAGCCTGCTTCATGAAGAAAGGTGAGCCAGGAGACAAGTCTGCCAACAAGGCTGGCAGGAGCGGTATCTTCACTAACAAGGGACACAGTCCCATGGTAACAGAGCAAGAAAGTAGAGCAGGTTCAGAGAAAGCAACCTGAGCTGGCCAACAGTAACAAGGATCAGCCAAAAGTCAAGTGATGGCCAGACAATACCGTAGTAACAAGCAGGTCCTAGGTTAAGCCAGGAAATCAAGCCAGCAGGACAGGGGCTGGCACAACAAAGTACCTGGCCAGGTTCAGGCTTACCTGCCATGGTATGACAGTAACCAGGGGAAAGTACCTGAGCTTAAATGCAGCTTCCAAGTGAAGGGGGGAGGCTCTAGATGAGGCCTCTCACCTCTCTTGCTTACACAGGTCCTTTCACACAAGCCTGATCCAAGCTGACAGAGTGGCACAGAATTGTGCTTGAACACAGCCAGCCACACCCCATGGAGGGCATAAGAGATTGCAGAGGCAGCAGGTGCACTCGAGCCTGACAGCAATCCACATGACTGAAACAACCAGTAGAAGGTGGATGTTATTTTGTTGTCAGCAAAAATGACGATGTTCACAGCATTCACATGTTCACATTGTTAGCTAAAGATGTTACTGTTCACAGTAACAACCAACAAGATCTGGAAGAAAAGAAGGAGGAATCAAATATGGCATGAATGATTTACAAGAAGAGCAAATAGTATCCTGCATGGGATGTTTATACTATCTAGATCTGTGACATGATCTCTTTTGGGAGTACTTAACTATTTTTAAGTAAGAAAACTCATGAAAAGCAGGGTTTCTGTTTGTGACAGCTTTTGAAGTCTCAAAGTTTGGTTTTATTCTCCATTGGAATAAAACAAACAAACAAATAAAGATAACATTATTTCAAACTAACACTTTTGAAATGAAACCCTGAAGTTTCTCCATGTATTGTCTCTTCATCTCTCTTCTTGGGTGCTCTAAAACACTGGATGACAAAATGACTTATAACAAAACTTCATAGATCGTGGGATATATCTGAAAAATGTTTCTACTGTAAGAAAACAATCTGTTTTCAGTAGAATGTCTTTCTTTTAGAAAGCCCTTACCAGCTCTAACACTGAGTAAATTATTTGTGTGTGTGTGTATGTAATTATAAAAATCTGTGATTATTTTTAAAGATCAGTTGAATTCAGTACAATCATCTATACAGTATGAACCAAAAAACACTATCAAATTACTTCTGCATCAAGACCATCAGTTCCATATGAGTTATGGCAGATGTTTTTAATGTATGCAGGTAGCCATTTGTGATTTAAAACCTTCAAGATAATCCTCTGCTTTCCTAGGTAACATGTTTCTCTGGTTTACTACTCTTATTTTTACAGTTTTGTCTGTGTTCCCCTAGTCTGAATGTAGCTGGTGTGAACTTCCAACCACTGAATTTTATTATAAACTTTTTTTTGGCAAAGGAACAATAACTATAAAAAATTTTTTGCTTGTGTGGGCACCTGTAGGTGGTGGTCAAGTCACCTTTTAATCTTCTTTTGGACAAACTAGACAGATTAAGCTTCTTTAGTGTCTCAGTATAAAACAAACAATGCTGCTGTTGATTGTGGAGATTTAAATTTCTTGCTCTGAGGAATTTACAATATAAATTAAATGAGTAATAAAAATATTATATTGAACAGTTACAGCTGGTCAGAAGGTCAGAGGAAAGAGATGGAAAGCTACTGGCAGAAAGAAAGGAAGAAGTGCCTAGGGAAAACGTTATTTTCAAACAATTTAGTTCTGGGCCTCTGATTTGGTTTCACACTTTTCAGAGGGTATTTTCATGTTATGATAAAGTTCTGTGTCTTATCTCCCATTTTATATTAGTATTAATCAGGTTTGGGCAAAGGAAGAAACTGACATATAGAAAGGAAAATGAAGTGAATTCAGTGGAAGGATTTGAGGGATGTCTATTTCTTTTTCTTCACATATCTTTTATAACTTTCATAACCATTCCTGAGGTTGTGTATAATTCAGCATACCATTTTATATAGGAAGAACACAGGTTATCCCAGGCCATATTAGATTCTCCAACACACCTAATGTGTGAAAGAAAGCACCCATAAGCAGTGACCAGTTCTAAATATTTTAAAAGAAAGTGCAAAAAATCCAGTTGGAGTAATGACTGACATGAAACAGCCTCACAGGAAAATCAAGGCCTTGTAAATGCTTCTCAGGAACTGCTGAATTTTGAATATGCAATTTGAGGCACCTTGAAAGGAACAAGTTTTAAGACAGTTGCTGAAAACTAGCCCCACTTTGAGTGATGAATATAAAACATCCAAAATAAATAATCAGTCCTGAATGACTTAATGTGTACTTTGTACTAGTAATTTTCTGAATATGTGAAATGTGGACATGCTTCTTACATATCCATCCTCCTCAAGCTTCTTAAAACTCATTTATAAAATGACCTTTAGTAGAGTTGGCCTTCTAAGATCACAGACAGACATTAATTACAATTAAATAAAGGATACCATGAATGACTTCACTGATTTGTCACTAAGGCAGTTTTCAGGACAGGATATAATGATAGATAACTGTTTTAAATTGTGATTCCTGCAAAAATGAGTTTTTGCAGGAAAATCAGATCAAAAATACAAACACTAGAAGTCTGATTAAGTACCTTAATTTACTAGTTGTATCCTTCAGCAGGATGAAGGCACTTAATATGTCCTCTTACATTCTTGCCTACTTAAATTGTCTTCAGGTTTTTATATTATAGCAAGAAATAACTTCATTTTAGTTCAGGTTAGTGTTTGGTTTGTTTCTTAACTGATTTTTTTAAGTGGTCTTGGTATTTGTTAGATCTCTATGAGATGACCCACACAAAAAGGGGTGTAATTTTTTTCCCTCTCCTAAACTTTCAAAAAGAGTTCAATAAAACCAAATTTTTGGGAGCAGCAAAATATTGACAAAGAAGAAGAATACCCTACTGATTTTGTTTAAAAGAAGCAGTATAGGTGTGTCCTTCTTTTTTGGCTAAAAAAATATTGAGTAGTTTGAGGTTTATATGGAGCCTTCTTTTTTTAGACACTTACCTAAGACAATTGAAAATTTTATGAAAACAAGTCACTATTTCTGGCAAATAAATTGATGACACTGAAATCAAAACCATCTTTGGAAGGTGCTTATACATCTTCTACTACAATACTATTTGAACACTACATGAATCTCCAGAGAGAACTGGTATTAGCCCCATTTTATAGACAGTTATGACAGTATGACAGCTGAGTTGGAGTCATCTGCAAGAAGCCCACATTCTAGACAACTCCCTGAGTCTAGTTTCTTATTAGCTAAGTCATTTTTCCTTGGCTGGTGTTTTATTTTATTCTCTTTGACAGGTTCTTTAGAGATGCATAGTCTTTTCCCTTGCCTAAGATCAAAGACTATATTTGGGATTTCTGAATTTGAGATTAAGTGATATCATATAAACATTTGGAGTTGAATTCATCATTTCCCAGCATGAATTCCTAAGTACAGGGTGAGTCTTACTCTTATGGAACCTTAGATGAAAACATTTGCTGATCCATATTGTTTGGGTGATGTAATTTCAAACTCAAAAAGTGAGAATAGTAAACTGTTGTCACAAGACTTAAGTCTGGTACTCATTAATTTCCTTCTAATATTAATTCTATTGGTGGAAACATACTTTGCTCTTTTAACTGTAGAAGTAGCTGCTGTTCAATAGTGAATACATCTGGCTTTTTTCAGAGGCATATTTAATAAAACTGCTTTACAGATTTTCAAAAGGAAAAAAGCTATTATTTGGCCCCAAAATTATTTTTCTCTCACTTACTATGAGCTGAAGAAATCTATGAAAACATGTTTAAGCAAAGTTTATGTTGCTCTTCTCTTTTTCTAGAGGAGTATGTGCATTGTGTGTCATTCTGTCAACGTGGAGCTGAACTGTGTCTTCATTTGCTTCTGGGCCTGAAACAGAAGCAAGTATTTCTATCACGTTCATGGTAAGACTCTACAGCTGGCTGTGCAATGATAAACCTCTTTCCCAAGGGTGAGTAGTTTAGTGAGTTGATTGGAAAATCAGACAAACAGAGGTATTTTCAGGAAAGAAATGACAAGTCTGCTTCAAAGGGTCATCTGGAGTTATGAACATTAGTTAAACAGTAAGTACAATAATTTACACCCGTTTCTCTAAGGTGTGATTGTATTGCGTGCCTTCCAGAAGACATTGTATTCAAGGTGTTAGTTGTCTTGAGCAGGCCATGTCTGGTCTATTGGGCCTTGTACTCCAGGTCTGAGCAGCCTGTAATTTAGCATGAGTAGCTGCTGCAAGGGAATCTGCTGGAGTGCCCCGTGTTGCGTGCTGGTGGGTGTTATGACATACATAGCATTCCAGCCTGTCAGGAGAAGTATGTGGTTTTGGTTTTCATTCAAAATGAAAGGCACCATGGCATGGGACAGAGGAGGAACCTCTGCATGAATGGGTTCTGTGCAGTGCACAGTGGGAAAATCCATCCAGGGTCAGTCTTATGCTACATGAGAAAGCAGGGTTCCCAGCATCTGAAGGATGTAAGATTTACTTGCTATCTGTATTCCTCTTTTTATTCCATCTTACTAAACCTGATATTTTATTACACCATTTGTTTTGAGGCCTTTCTTACTAAGATCCAGAAAGAATGCTGCACCATCTCGCTCTCCCACTGCCTCTGCCCTGCCTGTGCAGAACAAGGTTGAAGTTCATGGGATTCTGTACCTTGACTTTTATAGAATCTGAAAAGGTTTATCAGGGAGTAATTAGTCAGTGAGAAAGAACTGGTAAGAGATCTTGAGCCAGCCAAGGGCCTAGGCTGAAGGGAATGACACCATACTTTTTTTTTTTGAGGAACTGTGATGGGACAGAGATTAACTGGGAGACAGGAATCTGTAAAGTACCTATATTTAGAGACATTCCAGAGTTGCCTAGGTGAGGTAAGAAAGAAGTCAGAGATAGCAGAGGCAGCAGAGATTGCAACTGGGCAACCTTGGTAACAGGTAGGATCAGGTGCTTGAAGGTAGAAAGGATGGCGGAAAGAAGCTGTGGCATGTGGGTGGAAGCAAGTGCTGGGTTTAGGGAAAGAGACAGTAAGGGGCTTGCTCACAGGAGAAAAAGTTCTAAGATTTGGCATGCATTGACAATTACAATTAATGCTTTCTCTATGGAATAGTGTTATTGGCAGACTAGTTAATATGATTTTTGCCATTACTATTAAAAGGCCATGGGGCTTCTGCTGACTGACAGTGTAAGGTTCAGGATTTCTCAGGGCTTGCCTTTGTGTGAGTGGATAATACCTTGTTCAGCAGTCACCAGTGGCTAAGTGATGAGTGGCCAGGTAGTTGTGAGCTGAATTTCTGAGTCTTGTATATGATAAAAGTCTGAAAAACACATATAATCACTGTGTAACAAAAACAGCCCTGTATGTTGACTATGGATGCAGCGAGGCCACTGTGTGACTTTGTAACTTCAGTTGGGAACCAGTGAAAAGAAAGAGCACAAAAACAGACTCTGATAAGAAAATGTATAAAAATAGACCATAAAAATAGCTACTCCTTCTAAAGGCATACAGAGATGAATACAGTGTTTCTGATGGTTACTGGATTGATCAAAGTCCTCTTTATCCAGGCTAAGATTTGCTGATCTGTACCTCTTATATCCTACTTAAGGCTCTTAGGGGTGTATAAGGAATAAGTGCCATAGAAGCCTTGTACTGGCTTTCTGCAAAAGGATAATTTTTAATAATAACATTGAAATATGTCCTTCCTGAGCTCAGTTCATCCTACTTGCATCCCTTCTTGTCACTGTATCCTTCAATCTCCTTCATGAAAGTGTCCTATGTCTCTAGCACACATTTATGTTATTTGCTTCACTGACCTTACTTGACAACTTACTCCAAATGTTTACTACTCTTTGAACAAAGTAGTTCTGCCTGAATTCAGGTGCAGTTAAGCGATAATAGTATTGCTGCTCTGTTTTATGAGGCAATAAGCTAGTTCAGCTGAGTAGTTTATCCCAAGAAGGGAACCAGAATATTGCAAAGTAAAACACTCACATAGCTCTTTGGCTGCAAAATATGTTTGTAACCAAACACTTTAAACAAGAAGCAGCTTATTCAAGGCTACATCACAATTTACAAGTACTTCCTAGTTGTCCTTCTTATGCAGCCAGTCACCTCACAAATAACGTGTCACTGAGCTTTTTGGTTCAGCAAAACCTCACTAAAAGGGCTTGGAATATTGGTCCTACTGTCTTATTGCTGTGAAGGAGGGGAGAAATATCTCTGACAATTCACGATAAGGGAGGGTACACATATTGAGACTCCATTTGTGAAAAGGGGGAAAGGAAGTTCCTTGCATGCTTCTTCACTCCGTATCTGTGTAAAAACCTACAGCAGAATGAAGGTGAAAGCAGACTACCGGACCTTTTTAACTGGTGTCTGATACTGGTATTCCACTCAGTATCCATAAGGCACCAAAACCTGCCTGATTAGTTGTGGAAATACCATGTTGCTGAATCACAAGTGAAAACCTGTCGCCTTAATGTGTCAATAGGAGTCAGAAATCCTTTTCAGCTTTTGTGTCAGAAGTCAAGTATCTTGCACATTTTTTTAATCCCAGACCAGGGTAACTATGGCTGTCTTCATTGTATTTGAAAATAAGGGACAAGATACTTTGAGTTTCAATGTATAAAGTAACTTCACTGAATCTAACTTTGAATCTTTTAGTAAAACATATTTTATTTTATACATATTTATTTATTTACATATTTATTTATATAAATATTTATACATATTTATTTATATACATATTTAAACATAGTATTTTAGCTCACCATGTAAGAGACCCTAACATGACTATTTCCAATGAAATTAGCAGTGTGATTGTATCAGGATATTTGCAAGATAAAATGGAAATCATAAAGCACTTAATGAAATCTGAATTCATATAGTTTTTAGCTTCACTTTTTAACTTAACAAGAAGCTTCAGTCAAACCTTTGTCCTACTAGAACCAACAAAGGTTTCATCCTATATTCCTAGGAACCAATAACTACAATAACAATTTTTTGTTTGGTTTTGCTCAGAAGGCAGTTCTGATAAATCTAGTCAACACCAGTGAGTATTTTATTAAAGTGACAGGAAATAAAAATCAATGAAGGAGATAACTCTGCTCACACGTCCCCTCTCTGTCATTTTTATTTAAAACACCAATTAATTTAATGATTGCAATATTGATTACTAACTTTTGAAATGTCATATTAGCCATTTCAGTTCACACAGTGTATTTAATCAGAAAAAACTTTAACTGTTGCGAAAAGCAAGAGAGAATAAATTAGAAGATGAATTGTCAGTTGCAGAATTTGTGATGTTTCATTATAAAATCCATACTTTGACTCAACTAAGTTGGTAGCAAGGTTTATTGTAAATTCAAAATCTAACGTAGAATTTTTAACTGACCCTGGGATAACAAGTTTTCATTCTGAAGCCATATAAAACACTGGAAGACCTGCAGAGCTTATTCATTTGGGCACCATGCTGTTCAGCTGTTTGAACTGTTTGCTGAGCTTCACCTCTAACGTTGCTGTGAGACTGGATTACGTAGACTGAATGGTTTCAATTAAAAATTAGGTTAAGATCAGTAGTCACTGCACATATTTATTTCTGTTGGAAAGCATAGACACAGCAAAAGCTAAAGAGTGAAGTGGAATTAGAATTTTAAAAAGTGCCATATCCCATCATGACTTCATGTGCTTTGCTTACACGAGGCAAGGTTTGATTTTGTACAGATTGAGGGTCCTGTAGGGCCTCTGTAGTTGTCTGAAGCCTGAGCAAACTCTGAAGAAAAGGTGGCAAGCAAGATCCATCATGTCCCAAACCACATGTAAGAGAAAGGGACACCACCTTTTTGTATCCTGAAGTTAGACATCATTTTTAAAATAGTATTTTTGCCATGATTGCATCATGTCAAACAGCACTGATAAGTCCTGTTTATTGCATCATAATAATGAACTATCTTGAAGTTTGAAAGAATGCTATACTCAGTTCAGATTGGCGCCAGTGGTAAACTGTTCAAAATGTTTCCTCTTATGACTCAAACCAGCACCCTTTTTTATCCAAGTCCCAAAGTTTATTTTCAGAAGACATAGTATTTTTGCAACATATTGGCCTCCTTGTCAAAGTCCATAAGGAGGGGAGCGATCAGGGCTATTAAAATGAACTGCATGTCTCTTTGCAGACTGGGCTTTCTTCTGAAGTGTCTAGAATAATTATACAGATAAATTTCCTAATGCTAATTGAAAGTTATATTGCCTTTTTTAAAGAGAGAGAAAAACTGAAGACAGGCTTATGGTCAACAAGACAAACCTGATCGAATTTTAATTTTATTACTGTTACTCTTTTAGTAGTAACACAAACTACATCCAGACTGTTAGGCATTGCTCTAATCCAGTGAGAAAAAAATTAGAAACCTTAAGTGTCCCCATGGTCAACAGGGGCTGGATGTTTGACTTTTGTTTTCAATCATTGTGTGCTATTTTTAATTAAGGTCTTACATTTTGATGGTTCTTCCTTTTTTAAGCATCTGCTTAGAAGAAGCCCATGAGATACAGCCCTGGAGAAAAGAGGGGACTAGAAAAGCTATCTTTTTTTAAAGGATCCCAACATCCAAGCTTAAGAATAGTCCATTCTCACATGTAGAAAACCCTGCAATGGCAGCAGAAGGTATGTGTAGATTATCAAGCTAAACTCAAACATAAACAGAAAGTGTACAAGAGGTGGAAGCTGGGACAGGTAACCCAGGAAAGCTGTAGAAACACTGTCTGAGCATGCAGGGATGGAGTTAGGAAAGTGAGAGCCTGTCTGGTGAGGAACGTGAAAGGCAACAGGAAAGGCTTCGCAAGTACGTCAACAGCAAAAAGAGGACTAGGGAAAATGTGGACCTGCTACTGAATGGGACAGGAGACCTGGTGTCAAGAACATGGAAAAAGCTGAAGTAGTCAATCCTTTCTTCACTTTAATATTTACTGGGAAGTCTGCTTTTCAGGAATCCCAGGTCCCTGGGACCTGTTGGAAAGTCTAGAGCAAGGGAGACTTACCCTAGATGGAGGAGGATCAGGTTAGGGAATACTTAAACTGGATATAACCAAGTCCATGGGACATCATTGGATACACTCATGAGTCGTGAGGGAGCTGGTTGACATCATCACGAGGCCACCCTGTATTATCTTTGAAAGGTCATGGCAATTTGGAGGGAGGTTCCTGAAGACTGGAAGAAAGCAAAGCTCACTCCTATCTTCAAGAGAACAATCTGGGGAACCACAAGCTGGTCAGCCTCACCTTGATTGCAGGTAAGGTGATGGAGTAAATTTACCTGTAAACTTTTTCCAACCACATGAAGGTCAAGAAGGTGATTGGGAATAGTCAGCATGGTTTTACAGAGTGAAATCCTGCCTGACCAACCTGACAGCCTTCTTCAATGAGCTGACCGGCTTGGTGGATGAGGGGAGAGCAAGGGATATTGTTTACCTTGACTTTGGTAAAGCATTTGACACTGTATACCATAGCGTTCACATAGACAAACTGAAGCGCAGGTTAGGTAAATAAATGCACAGTTAGGTTGACTAAGAAATTATTTAACTGCCAGTCTGAAAGAATCAACAGCACAAAGTACAGCTGGGGGCCAGTGGAGTATCCTGGGGTCAGTACCAATGCCAGTACTATTTAATATCGTCACTAATGACCTGGATGATGGGACAAAATGCACACCCAGCAAGCTTGCTGATGATACAAAACTATGAGGAGTGGCTGACACACCAGGCTGCCATTCAAATAGACCTCTACAGGCTGGAGAATGAGGCTGATGGGAATCTTATAAGTTTAACGGAGAAATGCAGAGTCCTCCATCTTGGGAGGAGGAATAACCTAATGCACCAGTACACACTGGGATCTGACCAGCTGGGAAGCAGCTTGACAAAGGACCTGCAGGTTCTGATGTACAACAAATGAACATGAGCCAGCAATGCATCCTTGTGGCAAAGAAGACCAGCAGCACCCTGAGCTGTAGCAGGAGGAGAAATGCCAGCACGTTGAGGGAGGTCACATCTGGAGTGCTGGGTCCAGTTCTGGATGTTTGTAATGAACTTGACTGGATGACCATTGTGTATCGAGGAGTCAGTGAACCACATAACAGTTAACCTGAGTATGCCGAGGCCTTTGCTGGGCTGTACTGGGCTGCATGTCCGGTGTGGCCTTCAGACCTGCATTGTGCTGCACAAACCCCATGGCTGCAGGACAAATTCAGCCCGCTCATTGTAATAGAGGATCTTGCAGGCAGCTCCTGCCTGGTACCAGCAATTATGCTACCTGCATGTACTTCCCTTTATCTAGGAGAGCTGCAAGAGGTTTTCATGTGAACATCCTTTCTGTTTGACACTGAAAATTATGAATAAAGTTGTTTTCTTATACGAGAAAAATCTATAATAGCTCAAATGACTGAAAAGGGAGAACTTCTTCTATGGATGGGAGTCTGCACAGTGTGCTGTGCATGGATCAGAGGCCTATTTGATGCTACACCACTTGGGGTTCCAGCATCTAAAGGGACACAGGATTATCTGTACTATCCTCTCCTCATAGTGTTAGCTTTATATAAATAGCATTTAAAAAGATGTCCTAAAGACTGTCAGTACCTTTCTTACTGGGTTAATAAGGGAACAGCACCTACTGGTGCAAAACTCCCCATTGTACAAAAGATATGGGTATACTGGAGTGAGCTTAGTGAAGGGCCACAAAGATGATTAAGGGCTTGGGGCACCTGTCCTACAAGGAGAGACTGAGCAGCTGGGACTGTTTAGCCTTGAGGGTCCTATCAATGTGTATGAATACCCTGTGGGAGGGAGTAAAGAGGGAATCAGCATCTTCTCAGTTTTGCGCAGTCACAGGCTGAAAGACAATGGACACAAACTGAAATACAGGAATTTGCATTTAAACATAAGGAGAAACTTAGTTTGCGAGTGGTTGAGCACTGGAACAGGTTGCCCAGAGATGGTGGAGTCTTCGTCCTTGGAGGCAGTCAAAACCTCATTAAATGTGGTCTTGGGCAATCTGCTGTAGTCCAACCCCCTGCTCAAAACAGGGTCAGTTTTGAGCAGGGGGTTGTACTACACAATCTCCAGAGGTCCTTTGCTGCCTCAGATTCTGTGAAGGCAAGATTTCAAGGTCATGTTTGCTTTTCAAGTGTCTCTAAAGCATACAGTTCATCGGTATCTGTCTTTATAAGGGTAAATATCTGTTTTATATATTGATGTAAGCACCTCCTTTTTATTTATGTCAACTATATTGATGCTTTCTGCTTTCCACATTTTAATTTCAATACCCCATTTTTAGAGATATGTCAACAAGTAAGAAATAACTTTTAGCACTTGATCTACAGCTCCATTAATATGAGGTTTATTTACCTCTTTAAACATGACAAATATTCAGTAAAGGTACATACAGTGCTACTAAGTGATAAGAAATTTACAATATTTACTTTTGTGTAATGACGATGTCTTTTATGAAGTGTTTACTGAAGCCCTTATAACTTCTTTCCAGATATTGTTCCTTTTTTCTGAGAAGAAAGATTTTTATGTAACTTCAGAATTTTTGGGAACTCTGTACTCCAAGCAATACTCTTTCATTAAAACATGGACTTAAAAACATTCATGGGAGACGTTACCACTGTTCTTCAAACACCTAAAAGGACAGAAAAATGGAAAATAAGAAATACAGATTTTTTTTAATGAAAATTCTTGTATGAAAGCAATGATCATAATAGAAAAGAAGCTGTTAAGGTTAAGGAGCTTGAAATGGGCTATATGTCAAAGTTATTGAAGGAAGTTTGGAGACAAATATTCAGAAATTCCAGTTGAGGGAGGAGGTAGGTCTCTCTTTAAACACGATATTTAGAGCACAGCTGACAAAAGCATTTCTGCCATGTGACTGATCATTGCTTGGAACTCAGAAGGGAAAGATGAATGAAAGACTGAGCCAACAGATTTATGAAGAGATCTTGAAAAATTTTTTTTTTTACCTTTTTAAAAAGCTTGGTTGCCATTTATCTGAGTAATATGAATACTAAGAATAATTTCCAAGGAGAAAATGGTTTTTGTTCAAGAATTTACAATCTAGAGATTGTTTGATTATACCCAGTTCTGCAAAGGGAAATATACAATAAAGTAACAGGTAAACTTTAACATTAGTTATCACTTAACTGCATTCAGTCTTAGGAAAATTTTCATAAGGCAAAACAGTTGATTCATGAACAACTAATGCTAGCAGTTCACAGAAAAGATAATATAATACTACTTTATCTCTGATTTATCTGCAGCATTACTGAGTAGTGTGTATGCATGCTTTTATGTTGGAATACTTCATTTATCTAAGGTTAATGCAGAATCAGTCAATCCTACCTGTAAGTAATTTAATTCTATTTTAATCCTAATGCAAAATTTAGCAAGCTCAGAAATAAGTATGAAGATGTGCTTAATATACTGCATTTGCTTCCATTTCTTCAATTCTGTTGTTTCTTACAGCATTTCCACTGTCTCTCCTATAGCCATGTGTCCTCCCAGAAGACTATCAGATACACCAGTAGGGGCAGAGTTAAAGCTACTCACCGTTTCCTTGCCTGAATTGTTTCTTCATCACTATGACGTCAATGAATGCAAAGGAACTGCTGAGAAAGTAGCCCCTGGGGAAAAGGACCTACCTTGCAAATGCCTCACATGACAAACCTTGGGAATTTGCCCGAATTAGGTAGCCAGCACAGACCTTCTGGAGACGCTGCACTGGTATTCAGAAGATGGAAAGCAGAAGATACTTTCTGCTTAAAATTAACCTGGGTGGGTCTGATTAACCTGGGTGGGTCTGGCGCGTGGTTGTGCTTCTGATAGTACTCCAGTTAGTTCACAATTTGAATTCTTTGACTTTTCTGAAGACAGACAGAAAATGAAGTGTTTGGAACTGTCCAGAACCCTAAGACTGTCCCAATTAGTTGAAATTGCTGATTTGTATATTTTAAAGTTAATCTCAATGTAATAATTTTCAGCATCATACTAAAACAGTAATAGTTTGTTGCTGAAGCTCATTACTTGCATACAGTAGTTCTAATTCCTAGATAAGCAAAGCTGTGTTGCAACGCAGGATGGAATTGTTTGACTGCATGCTAAAATAGGACAACACTATCAGCATAGAACAAGAGTTATCGTTAATGTAATAGTGTAATAATGGCTCTCTCACTTGATAAGCATCACTAGTAAACAAATGTTCAGCCCCAATATGCTATTTGTATGTAATTTGACTAAAAAGTCATTAAATCAAAACATACAAATGCATTAAAAAGTTTCCTATGCTCAAGGAACTAATTCCTAATTTTCTTCTAACTACATGAGAGATGCACAGTCCAGGGAAGAAAAGACTCATTAAAAGGAGCAAATTATAGTGAGGTTGAGACTTGTTAGGAAAAGGAATTCAGCACATACCAAAAGAAGCAAATAGAAAAAACAACGGGAGATTATCCAGTATAAGAGAAGACAGGAAAACTATAACAGAGCTATAACAGAAACAGAGGTTTTTTTAATGTGATGCTTCAGGACTAAGGGAAATTGCATCAGCAGTGTACGTGGTGACTAGGAAAAGTGAAGACTTTCACTGGTAATATGTCTAAAAGTCGAACTCTGCCTCAGCATAAATACAGAGAAAGCACATTGCATGCAGAGTTCTCAAGAGACCCTAGAAAGCTGAATGTGTCTCCTGAATGCATGGACACACAGATTTCAAACTATCTAGTAGCAAAATATTTTCTGACGTGAACATCTTTAACTATCTGGGTTATTAACAGGATGTTTGCATTCTTGAGGAGCATAGTATTTTGTTACGTTAACCACAGAAGTATGACAGCACTACACTTTCTATTGTGGATCACGGATACTCCTCTTTTCACATCTCAGTCAAAAGCCCCTATGTGTACACAACAGCTGCTGGAAAGCCTGGTGACATGGACAAAGGTCAAATAATCATCTGCAGCTGCTCTGAGTCTTTTCCTTTGTTTGCTAATAAATAAGTAGGGGATTTAGTGACTGTGGAGGTTGTTGAGCTGATCTGGCAAGTTACATGAAGGATGTGACAAATTATGTGGTAATAATCTAGCTCTTGGATAGTTAAAAGGTAAAGTGCTCTGAATAATTAGGCAAACATCATTGTTGCTATCATTCCCATTTTTAAAACACAATTATTGACAACGGGTAGTTTAGTTCCTCTATTTCCATTCCAACTGCCCAGAAAGTGAAACAGGAATAACTACTTTTCTACTTTGACATTTTCAAAATGAAACCTCTATTTCTTTCTCAGCAGCACTTTGTGTATTAATGAAAAATAAACAGTTAAAGGATTTAAACCAAAAGACTAAGGAAAATAGACAGAAAACACACTATGAAACAACTGAGTGTTTTATTTTGCTGAAAATGATGAGAAATTCTGTGCAAGTTAAATGTGAGGGTTGTTTGGGGTTTTTTTTTTGTTTAGCCCTGGCTATGTAAAAATAAATACATAAATAAAAAAATCTTTGCCTTATTGTATTCAAGACAACAGTGTTGCTTTGAGTACATTTTTGTGCTAGTCTTGATGAGTGCATGTGCATAAATGCTATGATATTGATTTTGAATTCTGTGCTTAGCAGAAGCTGGTTTTAAGTGTATTTATTACAATTATAATTACCTTTCTGCAGGATACTAAAATCAAAATCAGGCTTTAGACTTTCTTATTTGCTTTAGACTTCAAAATAGCATTGACCTAGACTTCAAAATAGCCCACCTATTAATTTCACAATATGTATTTCTTTTTCATTGCTTTTATATAACACACCATATGCTTGTGATCCTTTCTGAAGCATTATTATTGGCAGTCTGATTTCTCTGCGTAAGAGCTGACAGCTAGTGGTAGAAGAATAATTAACTAGTATCTCGTTCCTCATTTTTTTCACCCAGTAATTTCAATTTGCCAAAAGAGCTAAATGTTGCAGTCCACTTTCAGGATGAAGCACCAAAGGATTATATCATGTGATCTTGCCACATGACTGGATTCAAAATAGATGGCAGGAGTTTGGACCCTCTGCCTTGTAGTTGTAATGTCTGCAAAATTTGTGGTACTGTCTGCCATTTATGTATTCACATTACACTTGCAAAGCACTCTATCTGTGTATGTATGATTTTTTTCCTAAGCTGATTTGCACTTTTATTTCAATTCCTTTTCTGCTTTGACAAGGCTGTTTCTTTGGGCCTCATTATAGTATGGGTTAGTTTAAATTATGTTGGCTGCCTGAATCCCCTGCGATAGAGCAGTCGGACACAGGAATTTCTGTGTTTACTTCTGTCAGTTCCTATGTTAGGCTGCAAAATGGCTTCATGTTCCTGCTGCGCAATCATTTCTTACTGATTTTATTTTTTCACACATTTTTTTGTGTGCGTAGCTTTGTGTGTATAGCAGTATATACCAACTTCCCTCTTACATTTTTATTAGCTAGTTACTGTCACTGAATTAATACTCCATTGTACTCCTATGTACATCACATTTAGTAGAGAAGGAGCCAGATTCCCAGTTTGTACAAACTGGTGCAGCTCAAAGTCCAGGAGCCCGGTTCGGTTGACAGCAGTTTCAGACCTAAATCAGTGCCTTCACACAGCAGTTCTCAGAGGCCTCACCTTTCTCTTTGGAGCATCTTCCCATGAGGAAGTGGAACCAGGTCAGCTGAGTTAACAACACTTGCTGGCAGCAAGGTAACAGATGTGACACTCAAGTGCTGGCCATCACGTACAAAAAGGTAGCTGACTGAATACCTTCCAATGCAGTGAACAGCACAGTGGATGTGTTTTGACTAACAACTTACACATGGTAGTTGAAACAACCAGCCAGGAAAAAAATCCCCTGGATCAAGTATCATGTTCTTCAGGAAATAGAATAGGCAACCTATTTCCTAAAGAAATTAACCCTTTAATATCTCCATTTCTAAATATGAATAAGAGGATTCATGTCAATATGTCAGATTTAATCAGACTAAAATTCTTATATAATTTGCATACAAAATTTTATAACATTATCAAGTAAGTAGGAGATGCAATTTTCAGGGACACTAACCCTTATTAAATCTACAGAGACAAAGAAAGTGGGCACATGGTACTTTTTAAAAATTGGAATCTTCATAGACATTTAGACATGTCACAGACTTTCAGATACGTAGAAGTCAAACTTAGCAATTTCCACTTGTATTTTAGTTCTAAGCTAAACTTCATACCTGACCAACTTTCGGCATTTCCGGTGGCTAGTTTGGGCCTTTTAAATGAAAGAAAGAGAAGATGAGATTCTTTCCCTCTATAGTCCGCACTGGGAATGGTATCAGAGTTGTATCTGCAAGCAGACACAGGCATTTAAGCTTTAAAGGGTCATATTTACAGGCAGGAATTGGAAAAAAACCAACTTTTTGCCACTGATTCTATGTAAACTTAAATTCTAGCGCTCCTGTGTTTATTTCATAACTCCAATGGAAATAACAATACAAATTGCATTTCTTAAAGTGCTTTGAGGCCCAAAAGATAAAAGTCCAAAAAAAGTAAGGCTATTGTATGAGTTTTGTTCTAGTTAAATAATGGTTTAACAGGAAAATCAACAGATTTGCAATGATAAGTAAAAGAAACCCTATTTATGATTATATCCATTTTAAGAAAAAATAAGTATGAATTTTATGACAAAAAATATTTACTTTTAGTACTCTTTGAAAGTCACATATGGCTGAATTTTCAAATAATTTCCAAATGTTTTGAAAGAAAATAGATATCAGAATTTGGTCAGTTTCCTAAAAGTAATGCGTGGTCATTTTCCTAAGAGTAATGCTGACTTTTAAAGCGTAAAAAAATATATGTAAATTTTACATGTCTTTGAATTACAGCAATAGCAGACTTCATGTCAGTTTTAATAGCAGCTTTGAAATTCCTGTCTGGTTGTGGTTTTTTTTTTCATTCTGAAATTTACCAGACTTTGCTGAAAGTAGGCAATCACACTGTGGCTGCAAAATTTCACATTGCAGATAGGATCGCATTAGACAACTGGAGGAAAACCTAATTAAACTCTGATTTTAAAAAGCATTTAGCCTTATTTTAAGTTTCCCCTCATGCTGTTTATAGAAGATTTACCGTCGATGTCAATGAAAAGAGCATGGGATTTTTTTAAGGAGAAAAAAAATTCTACCTGCAAGCTCTAAATTGAATCAGTACATTGTCACAGGCAGTATACATCATCTTTGGATGCCTCCACAAGTCAGTTTATTGTCAGATATAGGGTCAAGAGACGGGTCCTTCCCAGCCACTTAAGAAAAGGCTGTATATTAACATACACCTGTAAGTAATTTATTAGGAATGAGGACAAATGTGAATATCTGCAATTATACAGGGCGTAAGAAGGAAGAGGGCAGAAATTCTGAGCTCAGTTATATTAATTATAAGTGGTGATGACCCAAGATACTACTTCTGATTTCTGATTCCTTGGCCTTTCACAGCATTTGGATTTGGACCTAGTTTTTAACTTCAGATTGTGTCTGGTAAGGACCTGACTTCTGTGTGTTTTCTATCTCAAGATTTTCAGAAAAGCTGGATTTACCTGTATGTATCTTGCTTCAAGCAGTCTTGTTAGAAACATAGAAAAGGATTTTAGCCAAAATGTGTCTCAGATGCTGCTTTAAGCTGCATCTTGATGGTAACAGCCTAATTTTTTTTTCCTTAACTGCCTTTTTCTCCCCCGAGCTTTTAGTTATATAGCATGTATCTCTGAAGTCCATTCACATGCAACTCAGACTAAGTCTCCTACTGACTTTCCAGCAAGACAGCTGAATCAAGGGTAATGTACAACTCCCAATTCAACATTTATCTAAAATTAAATGAACGAAGAAGAAAATCCTCTTATTGCTGAGCCTAGAAGAAGTAGGGCTAAGCCTGGCTGAGAAGAAGGGGAAAAGAAGATAAGAAAGGTAGGGAGAGGCTGGCAAGAAAACACACAGAAGGTCTGGAGAAGAACGATAAAGGGAATTTTACTGAGCATGATTTTTTTTCCGTTTAAAATCTTCTATTACGATTGATCACTAGTTGCTATATACAAAGTGTTCATTGATATATTGGTGACGTGGGTCAGCCAACACAAAAGAGCCTGACCCAGGTGCTTATGCTGGGTTAGTGCTTAGTAATGAAAACTAATCTGTTGAAACAGATGATTTACTGCCTCGATTTTATACTACAGTGCCTTTGTATTCTTTCTGCATCTGTATATACAAGAGTGATTGTGTTATCAGCTGCATGTGTTACATAGTCTGTGATGCTCAAATCTCTAATTATATTTTCTTACTGCTTTTCAAGTATGTAAAGCAACCAGGCAGAATGGTACTTGCAAAAATACTAAACTTCGCATCTGAAATTGGTCAAACTTCTACTTCACTCCACTTCAGTGTATCTCAGTTTTGTTATCCATAGAAAAACGAGACAGTCAGAGACAAACAACATATTCCTTATAGGAATGTAGCAAAGTTACATCACTTAATGTCTGTTGAAAGCTGCATATCCTAAGACTAATGTTTTAAGTATTGTTATCACAGCCAACCCTGTGAGGAGGTATTGAGGATAATCATGTTGTCATGGAGTAACAATAGGTTGACGGGGGCTTCTGGAAGTTGAAACCCTCTAGTCCAAGCAAGCCCAGCTTAGGTGAGGTAGCTCGGGGCCGTGTCTATTTGAGTTTTTGAGGATGGAGTTTCCACAACCTCTCTGGGCAAATTGCCCCTATATTTCACCACTCCTACAGTGGAAATTTTTTTCTTTAATCTGACCATTTCATTTGGTGTGGGAGAGGACTAGCTAACTGTTAATTTTGAGACATCTGTTTTTTTGGGGAAATCTCTGCAAGTCACCACAAAATCTGCTTTTTACTTGATTTTTCATTAGCTTTATCCAGTATTTGGATTCACTCAGGGTTGTCTACTAAGAGCTAGGTAACAGCTCCAGGCTGATATTCCTGAAGAAGGAAGGAGTTGCCTGCACTTACTGTGTAGCCTTTGTTCTCAAAGCAGTGTGCACTTTATCATAAAACAAACTCTACTGCATCAAACAAATTACATGTACTTGTTCCTTTGACCCTGATTTCTTTGCTGGTAAGAAATACGCTACAACTTGGATTTCTGTTCATAAGGAGCAGCTCTAAGGAGACCCTGCTTTCCATCTGAGCTAATCAAGGTGTTTTCATTCATTCCTTTAGAAGTTATGTACTAGGCAAGTTCAAAATGATGAAAGATGCAAAATTATGTTTTCTCTCCCTAGGGTGGTTTAGTGCTTCCAGCTCTCGGTTTATGAGAATAACACTCCTGCATAGATTTGCATTTTAGGAGTCCTGAGCAAGAAAGTAGCTGAGAAAGGGCTGTCTTGCCCTTCTGAGGCCTCCTTTGTTGTATCTGTGGCTGTGGTCACGAAGGAACATTTGGAACTGAACGATAATACGCATAGGATAACATGCCACTATTATTAACATTTTTTTCTCTAATTTGACTGGTTAACACTGGGCTGGATTTTACAGTAATAAAATAAGCTTTCTATGTACTTTTCTTCTAATGAGGACAAAAAGCCTCATTATAATGTTGCATTGGGATATGAGCTTCTGCCGGGAGTGACAGATTACGTGGGTACTACTTCCTGCCGGTCCCTGCAGGGCAGCAATTTTGTGGTATTTGCAAGATAGTACAGAAATTCAATTCAGAAGCCTCTGATTTTGAAAATGAACTCCATAATATATATGCTTTCTAGCTCTGGAAGTAAACATACACATATCTACTATTGTCTAGGGGCTATGTCTTGCAACTGCAACTTGCATAATCAGTCCTAAAAATGTACATGGTAAATTAGCGGTCAATAAGTTTATCTAAGAAACTGGATAATTAGCCTGAAAAGGATGTGCATGGTGTAAAAATATAAAAAGAGAAGAGAGAAACCAAGTCAGGGCATGATTTAAACTTTATTCTTTCCCTTGCCTTCTGTTTTCTTTTGTGAGGCTCCTCCTAAAAATATTTAAGTTTCTATCTGTTTAGTCAAAGCACACATGTCCTTTCTAAGGCTCTCTTCCATTACAGAATCATAGAATGGTTTGGATTGGAAGACACCTTCAAAATCATCTAGGCCAACCCCCCACCATAGGCAGGGTTGCTCAAAGCTCTGACCAACCTAACCTTGATCACATCCAGGGATGGGGCATCTACAACTTCTCTAGGCAACCTGTTCCAGTGTCTCATCATCACCTCATTGTAAAAAATTTCTTATTTTTATCCAATCTAAATCTACCCTCTTTCAGTTTAAAACCATTGCCGCTCATCCTGTCACTATAGGCCTTGGTAAAAAGTCTCTCTCCATCTTTCTTGTAAGCCCCCTTTAAGTACAGAGAGGCTGCAATAAGGTGTCCCCAGAGCCTTCTCATATCCAGGCTGAACAACCCAAACTCCCTCAACCTGTTTTCATAGGAGAGGTGTTCCAGCACCCTGCCCATTTTCATGGTCCTCCTTTGGACCTGTCGTTCTAGTGCTGGGAACCTTGTATGATACACTTGTGTCATAACTATTTACTAGTTTGCAATCAGCCTTGACCACAATGTTTAATAAAAGGTGTGTGCACTGTCTAGAAGTTTCCAGAGACTTCAGTCCAAAAATAGCTCAATACAGTCTTGGCAGAAGTCCCTGTTTCCTATAAGGCTTTATTCCGGTTGACCGCTCTTATGTATTAAACCTGTTGGATGCTTACTTCTTTCTAGCTTGCCAGGAAACAGCTGGGTGTTTTTCATTCTGAAATGGTCTTTCTGACCATTCCAACAGTATAAAGGCCAGGAGGAATCCTCACTGGTTTTTGTCCTTTCTGTTTCTCTCTTGGAGCCTTTCTGTCACTCTCTAGAAGCCAGCACATAATGGACTTAGTTTAAGCTTTCTTTGTATTTCGGTCAAATATAATTCTTCATATACTTGTTCAGTTGCTATATTTTAATACTGCAAAGTGACTTTGGAGAAGAAGCCAGCATGTGGATGCTAATCCTTTTCATATGTATTTCAAGGGATCACTTTCTACTCAGTTTTCTCTCCATGAACAAGTTCATCATACTTTCTACAAGGAACAACTGTGATAAGTTGTTCTTTTGCAATGTTTGTGTATCTGTTTCATTGCCCAGAATGTCTTTGATGCAAGAGTATTGGTTTGTTGCTTGTGTGTTAGGTGAAGCAATTAATCACTGAGTGAATATTTCAAGTATACAGCTTCTATTGCAGTTCTGTCTAGGCCTATATGTAATTTTACTTATTTGTCTATTGCTTATAGAAAAATTACACCAGAGCTCCTAACATTGCACATCGAGATTTGTACAGTGGAAGTTATCATGGGTGACAAGTCCTTTTGGGCCACTGAATCTACTTGTTGACATACAAAATGAGTGCAGTAGCTGCCTGCTGTAGCAATCATTGGTGTCTGCCGTTAGCAT
Source organism: Burhinus oedicnemus (assembly GCA_008921705.1). Lineage (NCBI taxonomy): Eukaryota > Metazoa > Chordata > Aves > Charadriiformes > Burhinidae > Burhinus > Burhinus oedicnemus. The sequence continues at coordinate 659,937 of VFFE01006510.1, read as the reverse complement.
TTTAATTGCACTGTTTCTGCTTTAGTCAAGTCAGAAAATACTTTTTCAGTTGCAGAAATTTGGCAGTGAGTATTGTTTAAACTGTTTGGATTTATACAAATAAGCTGCTTGCAGGGTTATTGTGCAGCTTTTCCAACTCATGCTCTCTGTAGCTTTTGCTGTGATGTGAAGCTTGTCTTGTTTTTATTCTCTCCAGTGTACATTATTGCTCTCATTTTTTTCTTTTTTAAGGATTGGATTATTTTATACATTTTGAGGTCTCCTACTCCGAAATTCATCGTGGTCTTAACAAAATATTTTGGTAGTCTTTTACTAGCTTTGCTTTGGAGACACTACCATGAAATGCTTGCTCCAAACGTTTGCTTACTTTTGATTGTGTTTTTGTTATATGAATCATTTATTCAGGTTGAGTGTCACTAGGATCCCACAAGAATCTCTTCCTAGTGTAGGCATAACCTGTACGAACTGAAATCTCTGACTTTATACCTGGTTTTGGATATTCACTACTCTAATGGCTATTTATTTTGATCCTATTCCTACTATGATCATAAGATTATAAAATGGCAATTTGGCTTTGTGAGATTACAGCCCCTTTTCCCTCTCTTGCACATTCTGAAGAAGTCTTTAAACTTGTCTATGCTAGAGAGGTTCTGCTGCGCCGTCAGCAAACCCCCTTAGTGTAGACACAGCGCATGCTGACACAAGCTCTTTGCCTTGCTTAATAACACCAGGTCCCTGAATAACAGCAAAAAACGTCTTCTGTTAGCATTACTGCATCCACACCAAGGTTCTGCTGGCACAATAAAATCACTCAAGGGGGGTGATTTTTTTCACATCCTCGGCCAACATGGACAGGTCCGTCTCCATATTGTAGATATAGCCTTTTTTGTCATTCAACTGTCTATTTATGTTTTGCTTTTTTGTGTTTGCATCTGGTGACAGGCTGGGTATTAGTTGCCTATTTTGTGCTGCATCACTGTCATACATAGACTCAGCAATTCACTGCTTTCTTACTTCCAAAAATTTTCAAAATGCTGAGAAATCTTTTTGAATGGAGTAAGGATGAGAGCTGTAATCTCCAGTTTTCACAAACCTGTTTTCAAAGATACAGGCTGGGTTTTTTGGTAATTCTGAAATATCTGGTTTTCAAATTCATACACAGCTTCCAAAAAGTATAAACGCTTAAAAAAATGCTTCCAGTTATAAAACATTACCCTTAAAATCATAGAATCATAGAATTGTTTAGGTTGGAAAAGACCTTTAAGATCATCTAGTCCAACCATATCATAGAAATACATTTTGATAGCTTCTTAGCTTTTTTCAAGTGTGAAAGATGGAAAAACGGATACCTTTCTTTAAAAAGGCATTTTTGACCAAAAACGGTTCTGTAATTCCTCTCTCAATCTCCCCTCTAGTTATGCATGTAAAATCTCACCTGTCTGATATTCTTTTAATAGGGTACATGTTTGTTTCTATTGGACATGAGTTCACAGAAGATCTTTACTCACAACACCATCTTTTTTTCCATGCAGATCCTCGGTGTCACTTCAGCTGTGACTCTTCTTTATATTTTTCCATTTAATTTTGCATGCATTTTGATGAAATTTTACTTTATTTTCACATTTGCATTAGCAAATTATCTGACCTGTGGTCTTGCTCTAGAGGTGAGCTTATTCAGCAAGTTTGCTCAAAGAACTACTGTGGATTCTCTAAGCATCCTCCTTTGACCTTCCTTCCCTCTAATTCATAAAATAGCCTTATTAAAAATGATTTAATCTTATTCAGGTTTGGTAATTCCAGGAATTGGACAGCTTTCCAAATTTAGCAGTCCGCTGTTGCGTTGTTTCTTCAAATTCTCAGTTACTGTTGTGAAAAGACATCATTCTTAGATGGCACTTTCTGCCAGTGGCCAATCTGGCCCAAACCATGACAAAGTTCAAAATGCTCTTGGATCGTGCACGAGATTTGACAGAGAGCACCCAATATACTGCTTAGATATTCAGATGCCATTTGAGTGTGTCTGTGTCAGCGTCAGCCCCTCTGTCAGCTGCTTTGCTTTCCTCTTTAGACAACATCCCTGCAATTTTGTAGTTTCCCGGTTGCCACCTATAGGTTCCCTAGTTGTTAAATACATCCCCTGTCATACGCATCTCTCCAAAGACAGAAAACTGATAAGTTGCCATGATATTTAGCAAAGTTACTTCAAGGCTTTTCTGCAGTGCAGGCAAGAAAAAAGGGCCAAGGACAGGCTGCTCCTGCCACCGACGGGGTTGAATGAAGAAGTAAAGACAGAGCGGAGATGGAGAACTGTGGGAAAAGCCCTGCAGAGCCAGACTTTTGTCTCCTGTTTGTACCTGTGGGAGGGAAGAAATGGATCTCAAAGCTGCTGGGTTTTTTGGGAGGGATCACTCTCTGCTTAGGTCCCCCACAGCAGCAAGCAAAAAACCTGTTTTTCCAGACCTTTAGCAGCCTGAGTATAAAACAGGCACAGTAGGTCTGCTAGGGGTGGACTGCTTTCTGTGGGTAGGGAAATGGCCTGATCATGGCCTTTGTTCTGTGTTTTTCCTAGTAATTCATCACAGTTGTTGTTGCTCACTTACAGGACTAAACCCACAACTGAAAGAAACATGATAGACGTGAATCTCTGTCTCTTGGAGGACTCTCTCTCATCAAACACTTCATGAAGCGGAGGTCCCAGGGTTTCTGGCTGTCCTCACAGGATGCAGCACACCTGACGGGAAAGTTTACGTGGTTTGAGCTGTCCGCTTGTACAGCGAGCAACAGCAGGCTGTGTCATGATGTAATAAATGAGCACACGTTCATTTTGGGACCTGTGGAGCTGGCAGGATTTGAAATTTTGATTCCAGAAAAAAAGATTTGCTATCAGTCTTAACAGAAAAATTCCTTCCTTCTAAGTCATTGGGAAACAGAGAAACAAAACAGTATTTCTATCTTTCTCCGTAACTGAAAGCAACCTTATCCTCGGAACATTCCTGAAAAGTAAAAATGTTATCTTTATTAGACAGGAATGTAAGAAACAGAAAGAATAGACTTTTCCAAAAAGCCTAAAGGTCTTGGCAGCCAGAGACTCATGAAAAGTCAGCAAGTTATACCCAAAGTGAGGGCATGCATGATGTTAGAAGCAGAAGTTTACATCTCAACTCCTAAGACTTAAGACTATAGTACAGAAAACCTAGATATACCTCCTTTAGTACTAGGAGTGTTTTAATATTTGTTTCAGTGAGTGTATCTGGTGAATCACTATCCCTTGATGAAAATGAAGAAGTTGGACAAGATCTTAAAGTACAGGATAAGTTAATGGCTCTTACATTGTTATACAGAAGGCAGCAGTGTAACTGTGCAAGAACATTTGCCCATATAGTATTGGATGTAATAGTGTACACTGTATTTTGAGTCCTGAACACTTATAGTTCTGCAGCGACACACATCTGGCAGTTCCCCAAGACAGGACTCAGATTTAAATGATATAATCTAACTTGCGAGCCATTCCAGCTATCCACCTAGGGCCAAGAGCTTACCTATCCCACAATCAAGCATTACAGAATTGTATGTAGAGATAATAAAGACCTCTGGGACATTTGCTAAACCCATAGTGTTTGCAGTATCATCAAAATTGGAATTGTCTTGTTTTGCACAGTCCTACAACATATTAATAGTAAATAAGGATTTCAAGAATTTGTCTTGATCTAACCTTCAGACTAGACCCCTACCTGTCTTTGAGTTGGTAGCTTTTAAAATATCTATAGTAGTCGTGCTAGATCATCAGATATGGACAATCCAAAGCCTGGACAAGGTTAGGTCACATTTTCAATGTCTGTTCTCTTTGGGGAGGTAGCTTGCAAGAAAGTCAATAATTTATAGCCAGAATTGAGTTCTACTGTTTCAAAAGGCTTGAAGACTGTATAAAAACAAAACTTTGGAAAGCAATAATGATAATGAAACAGACTATAAAATACCAGGCAAAATGACAAATCCTGTAAAGATAACTAGTCATTTTTTTTTTTTTTTTTTAGATTTGGAAAGCTACAAGAGAGTTGAAAGAGTGGAAAATGAAACAGAACTTGTTTTGAAATAATTTTTAAAATTCAGATTATGTTTCCCTATATCTTTTGTTCTGAGTGCCAGAGTCTGTGTGCTGAAAACCCTGTCACTTTAATGAGTTTCAAGACTTTCAAATGGCAGTATTTAAAACTGAAATCAACATATGGGGGAGGCAGGTGGTCATTTTCTTCAATAATGGGATATGATATGAGTTCATTTAGAGTACTAAATTGAATAGCAATAGGTTCCAAAATACAGAAGCAAAACAAGCACAACACTCTCCATGTTTTAAATTATATTATTAGGGCTGTTTCATAGATGGATCTCTCAGTGGATAGATATTAGCTGTTTCAAGAGAAGCAGAGCTGCAAAATCACTGCATTTATTGCTATATTTCTGAAAAGACCCCATGCGGAAAAAATGAGCCTCAAAAATACTTTAGAAATTAACAGGAAATAGGAAATGAATTAATAATAACTTTCAGACACCATTCTGTACCTCACAGTCCATGATCTCATCTGGAAATGCACAACATCAACTTGAGAAATTTGTCACAGTTTTCAGAAGAGTTAAGGTAACTTTACTGAAATGCTTAGAAAGAAATCGGAAACACAGAGAACTCCTTAAAGTCCTGCATGATTTATAGTCTTCTAAATTTTTCCGTGTACCGCATTATGTAGTTTGCAGCAAACACTGTAAGAAAAATCACATGGTTCTAAATTCCATTACCACTTTTCATCAAGTCATTCATAATTGTCTGTGTCCAGGACTCTAGGAGCTACCATTTCCCTTGGAAGACTATTTTGCACTCTCACAGGATGCCCTGGGCCAAAAATTTCCTATTTTCAGAGAACCCAAATGGAGAGGGGGAACTATTTCACCCAAAAGCTCCCATCATCTATTCATTTACAACACGCTATTGGAGTCACTTCAGGGAAGCATCTCATCCATAAACTTGTATTAAGTTTGCTTTAGCAAAGTACATGTGTGAGAGAACTTTTGTGTATTTGGTATATGTGCATAATATTGTAAGAAAACAAATAGACTATACATGGTATTAACCCCCTGCACTGCCCTCCATAAAGGCTCCAAAGGAAGAATGGACCTCCTTTTAAGAGGATCCTATGCTACACATTGAGGGCAAGAAGCATGGACCAGGAACCTGTAACAGAAAAAACATATATAATTTAAGCGCAGCTTTTTTGATTGTGGATGTTTACTGTGCCATACTACTGCATGGGTTTTTTTCCTCCTCCACCTTGGCAGGTTAGCTTACTCATCAATAGTCATGTCTCAGCTGTAGCTGCATTATACTCCTATTGAGGATGGGTGAGAGAGGAGGACTGTAAGCTGCTGAACAGAAGCCATTACCACTTCCAGCAAAATCCAGCAATATTGCCAGCAGAACAGTCCAAAGCAAGCAGCTGCTGTCTTGTCCCTTATCCTCTCTGTTCAGCCTCAGCTCTCAAAAAATATGCTAACTTTGGAGTATGTCCCTGGAAAGGCTTCTGCTGCTGTAAGGAATTGGAATGCACAGATTTTGATGCCTCCCCTCACACCATCGCACATTTCCTGGTGTTTTTCTGGGTGATGATAGCTTGGTTGAGGTCTCTGCTTGCTTGCTGATTTTTTGCTTATGCAGAAGTCAAACCTCGTCAGAGGCAAAGAAACAACAATGATTGTGATGGGCCTTTCACCAGGAAACTCTTTGCAAAACTGCCTATGTATAACAGGAGGAAGAGAACAGCAATCTGATTAAAATATTGTTATTAAGCATGCTGAGTACTTCCCCCTATGTTTCCAAGTATCCAGAGCCTGCAAGAGGACTGCAAGACCAGAAAAAGAATTTTATCAGTTAGAAATGAGCAGATTGCTGAATGTTATCGATCTAAATTTTATGGAAAAAATGAAAGCTGTCCTAAACATTATGGCCACTTCTATCAACATTTATTAGCTTACATTGTGCTTTACTGGCATTCTGTGAACCATTTCAGACTTTTCTTACATCAGTTGTCAAATTTCCTGAAAAGCAAACATACTCTTCTGTGTCTTTCTGGAAAACCAGAAGGATTTTTTTGTTGCTGTTGTTCATGTTAACCATTGGCACACTCTCTCAGTCTGGGAATGAGGGAAAGAAATCAGTATTTAGGGATATCAAGAAAAGAAGAACTTCTGAAAAGTATGTGGGGTTAGGCTGTATGCAATTCCCGCAGCTTTAAAAATGCTTAGCACGGTTTGTCTTGTTTTTCTCTCTTACTATAAATTTCCTGTTCAGCAAAGCCTTAATAGTAGAGATAAAACACATGGCAGAAAATGGCATATTTTGTTAACTTTTCTACATTTGCATTGTTTTTTGTGTGCTATTCCCTTTTTGTGCTCTTTTCTTCCATGCAGACATATCACACAACACTCTTTCATAACTCTAATGACAAAAATAAAAGAAGAAAATGGTATGCAAGCTCAAGAATCCATCCTTGCAGAGAAAAATAGTGACATTTCCACGGCTTCCTCTTTCAAAAGTTTAGCACCAACCTTTCAAGCCCTGAAATAGTCTAGTGTTGTATGGTGTAGGTTTTTGTTATGCAAAGCATGCACAGTTTAGACACAGAATGGTTCTCCAGAAAGATGAATTTCAATACGCTATAGGGAATGTCATGTTTACACAACTGTGTTTCAATAGACTTTTCAATGTATAATTCTCTGCTGTGCTCCAAGGAGCAAGACTTAAGGCATGATCCCAAGTGTTGCATTCCATATATGTAACAACTATCAAAATCAACTGAAGCTACATAAAATGCATTTCAGATCAGGCTTATGATTTAAAAACAGACAGACCCAACAGACACTTGATCTGCAAAATGTGAGCAATCTAATCCAGTCCAGAAACACTTAAGCACATGAATACACCATCCCAAAGATGATTCTCAGCACCTTCCAGGATCAAGCCTTCAGGAGACATAGAAAACTTTGCAGCAAGGGTTAAAATAGTATTCAGACACAGATTCTGCACTCCAAAATACAGGAGGTAAGAGGTTTCTTAATCTCATCCCACCCCTGTCCTCACAAGTAATGCCATTGCTTTCTGGATCATTTAATCATCTAGAGTTGGAATAACAAACTCCTCACATGTCTTCTCTGGTTCAAATATAAGAGAGATGCTAAGAAGACCCAGGATTATTTTACTTCTCTTCTGTCCTTGGCTGATATTTCATTCTTTCTGGGATTGTTGGCAACCATTTCTTCTAAATCTTAGTGAGGACATATGCTTCCTGAACTGTATTATGAATTGCTAAAGGAGAACCAAAACGTAGGGCTATTTAATTTCAGCTGCTCTTCTATGAAGTGAAGCAAGTATTTGGTTTCATCTGAGGCCATAATATAACAAGCAGTAATTCTGAATGAAAATGTGACCAACTAATTAAAAAATGGAGTAGAAAGGCAAAGATTTTAGAATATTTGCAAAGGCTTGAAAGCCATGCTACCTTTTCCAGGTGTGCAGACATGTGCACATCATTAAGTGTAAACCTGTTAGGACTGTCCAAGGGCTCATGGGTAAGCATGTGCTTAAAAATCTGTAGGTGGAATCTAAAGTATCTACTGACATTAGAATTCACGTATTTGAAAAACTACCCATAGTCAGGTGACAGTTGTTCTCTCTTTGTCTCCCAGTTTGCATGAAATACTCACTTCCCAAGTCATACTTGCCATGACGCTACAAGTCCCTGTAAGAGTCACCTTTAGGTGCAGTGGCTTTTAATGTTGTTATTTGATTTATGATAAATAAATACATAAAATTGTGTCAATGCCATTAAACATTTCTCGGTGAGCTTTCCAATAAGAGGAGTAAACTAATGGCTGCTGCCAAGTCACTGTTGGCCATCAGGTATCATTTTCAAAAGCCATTACAAGGCAAGAGGAGTGAGGACGCCAAGTGGTAATATCTAATCGTCTTACTGTAACACATGTAAACTGTGCACTGTGTTTGCACAGAGTATTGAAACAACAAAGGATTCAATTGACATCTATATGGTAACACTCTGGTGCTAGGAAATGATTTTGCCTGCATGAGTTAGAAAAATCTGTTGGAGGCAGCTTTGCCTATGAAGTTACACAGAGTTAGAGAGAAGAAGACAAAAAAGACCTTTCTGTCAGGAAGATACTGGAAAGGTGGCAGGTAGGTTAATTTAAGTCCCCTGTCACAAGTTCCCAGCTACCTGGTAAGCAAGTCTGCACTGGCACCGTCCACTGGCTTTCAGTGTGGTACCAAAACTAAAGTAGTCCCAGTTTTCTGTATAAATTGGGAGTATTGCCATAGTCATATGAAATATTACTAAGAATTTCTGCTAATATTTATGATATTAGCATTACCATAATTATTACATTTCATATATTTAAATTATATATTTGTACAGTATATTATTCATTTTGCCTCAGGAAATTGAAAAGTTTCTTAAAAACAACAGAATCCATTTTGAAAATGAATCTCTTCTTTGTGGATAGAAATTAAATGCTTTAATTGCCATAGACACATATTTGTAACTTTGATTCAAGGGCAAGAATGCGGAACTGGAAGGCAAAGCCCAGGTTTCATCTGGATAAGCCAATACCCATTTTTTTTGCAGGCATTGAGTTTTCCTGGAGTGGGCAGGAGGAAATTGGAAAGAAGATCCACTGGTGTGGGTGTCTATATCAGGGGACGTCAGAGGAATTGAAAACTGGCCTAGAAAGAGGAGGAAAAAATACCTTTTCTGTTCTATTACTCTATTGTACAAGTTTCATATATGTGGCAATTGGTTTGCAAAAAAAGTGCTTCTTGCCTGAGATTTCTTGTTCTTCTAGAAAACGCACATACAATCAGCAAAAAGACCTTCCATTTTATGTGGTTATTTTCAGCAGTATTATGTGCTTAATTTAAATGTGATATCTGGCTATTTCTGAAATAATAGAAAAAATAGTTCTCCCAATGTGTTTTTATTTTGAGTTGTTTGGTTTTTTACAGAGATTTGCTTTTCTTCGAAATAGTAATGCCTTTTTTGAATGGCGTATCTTTCATTATGTGACTACTGAACCTAATCATCCAAGGAACAGATATATTCTTCATAAATAAGTTAAATTTTAGGAAATAGCAAGTTTTACTAATTGCATTCATCTTGTAGTTTAAGAAAATACTAGCTATATATTTTAAAAAATTACTTTCTCTCCATGTTGCCTCTATGAAGTTCATAAATTATGTACCTGCTGACATAAAGGCACACAGGTGAAACCCATTATATATGTGTATTACTAAGGAAAATTACATTTTGATTAAAATATAAAATGAGCTTCATCTCCTAAAATGAAATATTTACAGTGAGTCAACTAGATACTCTGCTAGTTTGCTTATAATGTCAACCTTTTAAAAATAATTAATAACACATGAAACTGAGCTTATTGATTAAGCTTGAGACTTCCCAGAAAATTTAAGGAAAATTACCTATCTAAACATGCAATACCAATAGTTCTCAATTCCAAACATGATATAAGAAAGGAAGACTGTAAAATGCTAAATATTTTAATAGATTTTGCGCAGACTAGCAGGGCTTAATTCTCTGTGAAAGTTATTTAATATTTTCCTGATTATGTTTTTGTATTGTATTTCTCTAATTCTGTGTTTATGAGCATAAAATATCATCTTTTTGAAGCATAAATGATTTTTTCTTTATTCTCATTTTTCTGTGTAAAGAAATGGAAGTTCAATTCTGATGTTTGCTTGGGTTTTTTTAAACAAATTGTGATTTCGTTTTCTGTTTGAATGGTTTAATCTGTTCACAGAAATACAGTCACTGTTCTGAATTCCTCTGTTTTCTAATCACAGAAATCTTTCTATTCAGCTCAAAAGTTCCTGATCACATTTATTTACACACACACACACACACGTAAAAAGAGGGTGAAGTGCATGGCTGAATTATAAAATGGCCAATTTAACGAGTTTTTTCACAAATATCCTTAACAAACAGTGACACTGAGGAGAACCATGGACTTTCTATGATAAGCAAAATTTCTCTAATAAAATTTCAGAATAAAATTTGTTCTTGTAGCCTCTCCTCCACTCCCCCTTTTTTTTTGCAGCATAAGTCCTTTAAATGCTCTGTTGCCACTGTGTTTCTCTTCAGTACCTTCAGCTTCCTTATTGCTGAGATCAGCTGCTGGTACTCCCCTAAGAATATTCTAAGATGCCATGGAGAGCTACTCTGAAGAATAGCTGCTCTATTTTTCATTTACATTTTTTGTGTTCGCTCTGTCGCATTCCATCTCAAGAAGAGGGGTCTGGAAAGGAGATTGTCAGTTCAGGTGCAGGATTTGGGCAGGAAGCTAAATGCTATTGCTCTGGTTTATGTCACTGCAGGCAAATGGGCTCACAAGTAAAAGACCCAGTGAGGGCATGGGAGAATATTTCTTTTTTTTTCCCCATTAGCCCGAGAGCAAACTGTTAATTTCTATGAAATTTCTACCTGGCTGTGTGCCAGCTCCCACAGTTGCTGACTAGCTGGCTGGCAGGTGGCCATGCCATGGGGCTGACCTCGCACCCCTCTGTGCATCCCTCCTTGACATCGTCTGCACACCTTGCGACGGCTCCCCAGGCTAGCCAGCCCTAGTGTCGGCACAGGGTAGGGGACCAGGTGGGACTCGCCTTCCAAACCTGCAAGAAACCTCCAGAAAATGGCCTGTCTGCAATCCCTGATTTCACTGAGGTGGGACTGAAGTAGCATTTTGATATCATAAGGAAATCTCACTTCGGCAATTCATATTTTAGAACTACTTGTGATTGAAATTTGGGATGAAAGAATGAAACTTGGGAAAGCTGAATGAGAATTCAAGATAAGAACTGTATCTCAGGATCAACTTGCACAAATAACAGTCTTATTCTCTGCTTGTAAAAGCTGACGATCATTTTTTCAGCCTTGCAAAACAATTCATTGAGCAAATACAGTTTTGAGGCTTTCATAACTTAGGCCAACTTTCTTTTCTAAAAGAGGTCAGTGACACAGATTTTAGCTGCCTTCTGTAATGTCTTTTATTTACAAAGCGTTGACAGCTCTATTTTGAACAGAGTGGACCAAAGCAATACCAAAGTTCCAGAAAAACTCAGCTTACATGGTACCAGTGCTTCAGCTTTTGTAGGCAATGGATTACCCTTCTTAACACTTAGTCCCTTTTCTTTATTTTTACCACATTCTTCTAAGACACAAAAACATCTCAGGTGGAAGTCATTTGCCATAACTAATTTCCGCAGTTGTAAATCAATTGTCATTCTCAGTCAGAATGAAATATTTTTAGAAAATTTGAGATTTTAATTGCAAACTGAAAAGCCAAAATAATTTCTTTTAGCAGTGGCACACTGGGATCTTGTAATTCTGCTGAAACTCCTTCTGTGTTACAAAATCTTTCAATTCTGACAATACTCACATGTTTATAGATTTATATACAGCCATATGTATTCGTTTTTGAGATGTCTTTACCCATTCCTGCTAATTAATTTCAGTACTTAATAGACTACTTCACACAGGACAGGTATTTAGCCCATCCTTTTATAACATCATTCTGAAAAATTCCTGTGGCCCAACTATTCACACATCTGCTATAACGTTCTTTCTTAGGGTTCATGTGGATAAATGACAGTTTCTAAGCCCAAACAATTTCCTTCAACAAACATGCAAGTGAGAATCAACACTTTACAATGAATGATTTTGTGGAAAGGCAGACTTTCACACTGAATGCTATTACCAGTACTTCGTCACAACTGTCTCATTAATATCCATGCATAACAGAGTTATTTTTGAGATTTGTGTTTGGGATATTTTTTCAGTTCAACTGAACAAGCATAATCCCCAGCACCTAGCAAATGCTTTAGACCCAGATCACAGCATTTGCTCTTGATAATAAGATAGGTTCTCTTGGTAGTTTCTGAAATTATTTTTATTTTTAACCCAGTAGAGATCATTACAGTCATCTCACTCAACCTCCTGCATAACACAGGCCATAGATTTCATTCCAGGATGTCTGCCTGAATTCCAGTTACGTGTGGCTGATCTAGGACCTAATCTTTAATTGAAAACCTGTAATTTGGTGTTAAAGATTCTCTGACTAATTGAAGATTCTACTTCTCCCAGTGATGTGCTCCTTCCATGGTGACTGTCATCAGTAAATATATGCAGTGGAAGTTGGATCACTTCTGTATAACAGTAAGTTTTCCTTGAAGCATCTTGGAAGAATGTTAAGAACTTTTAAGTTCTCTGAGAATTTTGAGACACTTCTTTTTGCTCAGGCAATTGAAATATATCTGCAAGGCAAGAGCAGTTCAAAGTTGCCAATATGAGGGGAGACAGGTGCCTTTTAAATTATTCATAGATGTCTGCTGGCTACCCATCTTTTTGCAGATGGGGTTTTTGCTGTTTTTTTTTCTTTCTTTCTTTGTCCCTGATGGATTTAATGCCTTTATTGCACTCTTAGCTCCATGAATAGATATGGGAAACGTAAAGGCAAAGCTTCAACTAGTAACAGAACAGAAAGTCTGATCTGGTTTAACAGATTCTCTGTCTCTTTGTCACTGGCAGCTATCTTAGATTGTTAAGGTGCTTTACAGAAAAGGTACTTCTTTTTTTTTTTTGTTAACTTCTCACTGATGACTATGGCTCTTTGTGACAACAATCCAGGACAATCAGAGGTGGAAGATCAGTTGCCCGAGCCTGCAAAATGGTGTATTATATATATTTTTGACCAGTGCTGTAAAAAATTGATTTTTTTTGAGGGGAGACGACTACAAGAATGAATAGCTTGCTAACTATTAATTTTACCTTTAATCTGTCACCATGTGGCTCTGAAAATTACCTCAGTTATTCTCATCCTCAGTGTTTGTTTCTTCTCTGTGCTTATAAGATTTATTCATCAGCCTTTCTTTAAAAAAAAAAAAGAAAGAAAGATTCTGCATTATAGCTATACCTTTTACATCCTTGTCTTACTTGAGGTAAAAATATCTTCCAAAACCCTTTCTCCTTTTTCATCTCACTCATTGTTTATTCTTCACCTTTTTATCTATTAAACCTCCATGCATCCAGTCAAAGAGATGGATTAACCTGCTATATAATGGCACATGATTCAAACGTCTCATGTCAAGTTTGAAAATAAAGTGAGAAGTCAATGTATATTCAAAAATAGAAGACCTTGAAAAAGGAAATCTCTGTCAAGAAAGATATCATCTCAAGATAGTATTTAATACAAATGTTATGCAGGAATGCGTATGAGTGAATAGAAAAGACTTGTGAGAAAGGTGATCTATTGCAGCTTGCATTTGGCAATGATCAATAAAATAATCTTAGCTGTTGTCAGCAGGCTTTCCAGGTCTGACCTTCAGATGTTAGGATTTAAGATGGCTCATGTTTGTGATAGACCTCAAAAAGTCTTGAAGGCTGGGAATCAGTTCTGCCAGGTGCTGAGTTCCTTGGCATTAAGTTGTACACTCAAATAGGTTTAGAAAAGTTAACTCTTGCCTCTGAAAAGCTGGAAGGGAAATCTTAGGATAAGAATCCTTCCACTGAAACACTACTTGGCCTAAAATTTTAGTGTCTTCAGTCGTTTTTCCTGTCACACGGTGCTTTCATATTAGCTGGAATCACAAAGAACAGAAGCATGCACACATAAAAATTTCAGCATGCTATTAATCAAACTTTTTTGGATTTCCTCTAGAGTTTCTCTCAGACTGCAGTAGATAGAGACTGAGGCTGTGTGTTGTTCACTAACATATTTCTTTCTGAAAGGAATCAAAAATAAAGGTCAGATGTGCCAGTATGTTTTGGGGATGTCCTGTATATTTGCATGGCAAATGAGTGTTGGTATGACTTGGATTGGTCAAACTAGTCAATACTGTCTATTCCATTAGAAGGGTTTTTTATATTCTGTTCCTGGACCTAGGGGCTGTAATACCGCATTTTACTGGTGAGTAAGAATGGAGAGTAAAGCATCAGCATATGCACCAAAAATTTCAAAATAAACCTCTTATCTCTTCCACACCTTCACATCACTCTACTCTGTAAGCCTTTAGAATGTATATCCTTCAAGACAGTGGTGTACCCTGTCAGTATACAATAAATTGGTTTTGCTGTTAAGGTCTGGATTAGTGCTATGGTGGATGTCCCAGGTTTTTACTTTTTTGTTACTATTTCAGCCCACAGGAAACTAGAAATTATTTGACACTCTCTACATGCAACAAATCTCCAGTGACTTGAGATTCAGCTTGTCCCCAGAACGCCTTGTCCAAAAATGTTTTTGCTCCATAGCATTATGAGCAATAGTAGGCACCTCTGTGTTTCTTTCTTCTCACGGGATACATCTACAGCATAAGCATTGCTGGGGGTGCAGATAGTTAAGTATATTTAAACTATTTTATAATTCTCCAGTAGTCTAACAAACAGGGATTTATCACAAGTAAATGGATAAATTCAGGTGTTATTCATACCTGACCTTCAGTACAGTTATCAGTTCATTCAGAGACTGATGTTTTGTTGTGGGTTTTTTTTAGAATCATAGAATCGTCTAGGTTAGAATGGACCTTTAAGATCATCGAGTTCAAATATCAACCTAACACTGACAAAACCACCACTAAACCATGTCCCTCAGCACCACATCTACCCGTCATTTAAATACCTCCAGGGATGACGATTCGACCACTTCCCTGGGCAGCCTGTTCCAATGTTTGATAACCCTTTCAGTGAAGAAATCTTTCCTAATATCCATCCTAAACCTCCCCTGATGCAACTTGAGGCCGTTTCCTCTTGTCCTATCGCTTGTTATTTGAGAGAAGAGACCAACCCCCACCTCTGTACAGCCTCCTTTCAGGTAGCTGTAGAGAGTGATAAGTCTCCCCTGAGCCTCCTTTTCTCCAGGCTAAACAACCCCAGTTCCCTCAGCTGCTCCTCATAAGACTTGTTCTCCAGACCCCTCACCAGCTTCCTTGCCCTTCTCTGGACTCACTCCAGAATCTCAATGTCTCTCTTGTAGTGAGGGGCCCAAAACAGAACACAGTATTTGAGGTGGGGCCTCGCCAGTGCTGAGTACAGGGGGATGATCACTTCTTGCTTGCCACAGTATTCCTGATGCAGGCCAGGATGCTGTTGGCCTTCTTGGCCACCTGAGCACACTGCTGGCTCATCCTCAGCCAACTGTCGACCAACACCCCCAGGTCCTTTTCTGCTGGCTAGCTTTCCAGCCGCTCTTCCTCAAGCTCCTTCTGTTTGTTGCCCATGCTGTATGTGTTAGTGTAGAAGCACTTCAGTTGGGCTATTGGTCCCGTCACCTTTTTGCTAGGAGAGACCCTAATCCCTACCTGACCATTCCCAGGCACAGCCGTAGTTTCTAGCCCATCAACGTCTCTCACATCTCTGCTGCTGCATAGATCTCCATCCCCTACCTTCACTGAGTCAGCAGACAGAGGGACCGTCCCACAGACATCGGCACGCCACCCCCAGGTTTACCTCTAAAGAGCCTGGTTTCATCCCCTTCAAATCTAGTTTAAAGCCCTTTCAATGAGCCCTGCCAACTCCTGCACCAAGAACCTTTTCCTTCTTTGAGACAGGTGTACCCCATCAGGCACCAGCAGGCCTGGTGTCAGGTAAACCAACCCACGATCCAAAAACCCAAAGTCCTGCTGATGACACCAGGCTTGGAGCCAGGTATTGTGTCTGCTGGCTCTTCCTGTTTTTTCCCTCATCTTTCCCTGCAACTGGAATGATAGAGGAGAACACTACTTGTTCTTCTGATCCCTTAACCAGTTGTCCCAAGGCCCGGAAGTGTCTCTTGATCGACCTTGGGTTTCTTGTTGCCAGTTCATCGCTGCCTGTCTGAAAAATCGGTAATGGGAAGTAATCTGAAGGACGTACCAGGGAAGGAAGCTTTCTTTTTATATCTTTAACCCGGGCCCCAGGGAGGCAAGCAGACTTCCCTGAGAAGTGGGTCCAGTTAACATTGCATTTTAATGCAATGTCAAATGTCCTATGTGTATTACATCTAGAGAGGTGCTTCTTACATAAACGTTAGATGCTTTTCTTTGATTTTATTTTCTTGCTAATATTTAATTCTGAAAGGCATAATACCGCTGAAGAAGAAATATCTTTAAACCTTCTCTTGACCTTAAATGATTTGAATAATCAAAATACCTAGCTCTTCAGTATGAGATAGTCATAGCTCTAGAAGCAAACTTTATGGAAGTATATTGCTATATATGTTACATAAACAGTCATCCTATATTTAAGGCAATAGACACAAGACAGCTCAGGCAGTCTAGGTCCAATTCCATGGCCTTGCACCAGACTATGTGGTCATGAGCAAATCGTTTAACCTTCTAGTGCCTACTTGTCTTCATTTAACAGTTGGAAATAGGAGCCACCTTTCTTCTACTTATCTTGTTATTATCCTATCAAGCATGAACAGTCTGTTGGTATGTTTTACAGTGTTGATCACATTTGGCCACAGATCTCAAGAGGAGATTCCAGCATAAAAGGGAGCTTTCATTAGAACTGTAAGGTTATCAAAAGATGTCTGTTACTGTTATACTTTGCTTGTGTCCCGTGGTGTTTTCAATCCTTCGGAGACTGTGGTGGGTCAGAAGTTTTAAGTAACATAGATGCAGTTATGTGTATCACCTACATATATGTTAGTATTTAGTTATAGTAACAGATCATCTATCCATCCCTATGTAAGTTTATGCAGTTGTCCATATGCTTTTCTACCAAGTTTGCACATGCTAACTGTAGCACTCTACATGAAGTTTCGTACTCCCAAATGAAAATTTAGTCTGATATCCCAAGTGTTCCTGAGTAAGCATAGGTAATGTTTTGGATATTTTTTAATGGGTGTGTAATACATGGCCTCTAAGGTAACGCATACTTTGTTTTTTCTGTTAAAGGATTATGTTCATTCAAGGTATGAAGGAATGTATATTTTAAGAGTTATGTCACGATTGATAATCAGGAACATTGTCACAAAACCAAAAGCACTGTCATTCCCATTCAAATTGAATTAATTTAAAAATTCATTGATAGAGACAGTATTTTTCTTTCCATGTTTGTATTCACTCAATTAAAAAACCCACTTTAATCAATAATTAAATTAAATCATTCCTGAAATACTGAGAAGCTAAAATACCTTCTTTTCTTAGCTCAAACAAATCTAGTTCTCTGTGTCAAGCATGTCAGTAATCATGTGTTTCTCTTGCATCTTGCCAGATATTACAACAATATGTAGCCTAACTTTCAAACATTTTGAGAATGAACACCTGTAAAGACACTACATATCCTCTCTTACCACTATCTCATTACAGGTTTACTTTTTTAGTGGTGCAGTTGCATTATTTTGTTTTGATTTCTGAAGAATCTAGTCAGGCACAAAAAAATTCAAGCCTTGTCCTTTCTTCTTTGGACTTGACTAGCAAATGAAATGAAATAAAAGCCAAATGAATACTGAAATCTGCATCTTCATCCAGTTTTAGATAAGACAAAATTAATTTCCTCTCATCCAACTGCAGTTCAGTTGAAGAAAGGAGGTCAGCTTGAATTTTCATAACCTATCTTGAAGTCAGGAACAGTTTGTTCCTAGAACAATTTGCATAGCCAGGCAAGTAATTACAACAGGAGATTTCTTATGTTGCCAGTGAGTCATGGACTTACTTGGGTTGAGGCTGAAGCACTCAGCACTTATTTAGGATCAAATTCATGCCATTACTGTTTACTTCTCTATTTGAACTGAAAAAGCAAAATGACAAATTCTTGAAATGGAAGCATTATGTTATAGCCTGCTGTAGGATCTTAAGTCCTACCTGTGTTTGCTTCTCTTACTGGTTTTGGGAACCAAAATCAGGGTAGCTATATTCCTATAAATGTTTAGTGTTGACCAGGCAGAACTACCACAAGTCACAGTTCATAGTATTTCAGTTTATTCTGATTTTGGGCAAGGCACCAACCTGCCAAGGTTGAGAAGGGAAAGGAGGCTGTACCTGTCTCTATAACCATACTGGGTATGGTGCGTTGGGTTAGGCCTATCAGCCTATATGGTTTGGGGAAGACTTCATATTGGGGAAGCCACAGCTATCTGCTGTGTTTGTCCCTGTTGGTAAACTGCACTGGGGCAAACGGATGCAGAGAGCTCTAAGCCATTTTTGTTTATCCTGGCTAGCACCATGCTGCATCATGCCTTCTCCACAGCAAAGCTAGCCCCAACATGCCATTGCAATTGACAGAAATCACTAGGGCACATTATATATGTGTGAAATTTATCTAACCATACATTAGATATACAAGGCCCCTCTACACTGTAATAGCTTTATGTCATTTGGAGATAATCCTACACTGGGCTGATTCTTTTCTGTGAAGTTTGTCTAAAGCAAGGTAGAGTTTAACCATTAGTTTCCTATATTATGCAAGAGCTTTATATGCTTCATGTTTGACTGTTCACTCAGTTGTGCAGATTTGATGCTGGTGAAGCTCTGCTGTGGTCAGCAGAGTGATGGTGTAAGACAAGCAATCTGGGAGCCTTTTACAAAAATTCTGCCAACGAATACTGGCAATTACTTTCCTAATGGATTCTAATTGAAACAGAAAATGGAATGAATCAAATGAACTTAAAGGCCATTATTTTGTTTGGTTTTCTGAAAGTTTCATATAACCTATTAATTCATTAATTAATTTTTAATTGGCAAAGTTTGCTTTTTGCATAAAACAAAAGCCTCATTAACATAACCTTTCTTTCAGATAAAAGTCAGTGTAAGCCTATGCTTTTTCATGACTACCATGTGTTTTTCTTGAAGCACAAACCTTATTCAGACTTCAGTGAAAGGTAACCTGTGAAGTCAATCTGCAGGAAATCGACCTTTTTTCTTTTGGTCTTTTTAGGTGTCTCTATTAGCAGTATAAAATTGTAGCAAGTCTGGGAAAGACCATTAAAGTCACACAGATTTTCAGTGATCTGGCAGTGCATCTGCCTTCAACCCCTGAATTACTAAGATGAAGGGAGGTGCAAATGAACAATGGCTAAGCAGAGAAGCCTTCCTCATTCTTTGCACCATACTACTGACCAGCCATGTGTGCCCAAGTGTGGTACACTCAGGAATACATTTTAAATGCTGAATACTTGAGTGGCTGGACAGAGTTAATCTCCATTATAACTCTGCAGAACCATATTTATTTGTGTACAATTCACACGAGGTTTTCTTATTTTTCACTGGACTACAAAATTTGTGACTGGAGGAGTATATTTAACCCTTTTGGGTAAAAGATTTGTAGGCTTTGTTTGAACTTGCAACAAGGAAGGTTAATGCCCAGTCTTTTTATGCTCTGAAAAATTTCATAGCAGATGGTGGACAATGCAGGGGATGTGAAGATCCCAGAGAACTGGACTGCTTACATTGTCTTCTTCCAGCTGTATGAAAGTCCCAGCCTCTGGGACTTTCAAAAGGCAGGTATTATAAGTCATATCTAACTATCACCGTGATGTAATACCACTAAATGCTCAAGGAACCCCTGCTCTGGACCCCAAACAAAGAAGACAAGGTGAATCAATAAGAATATTGTATTAGGCACAACAGAAGGAACTCACCCAGGCCTGGCAAATAGACAAAATATCATAGGCAAAAATATAGATCAGATGTATGAGGAAGTTTTCTCATGTTATTCAAAATGTTTTGGATCCAGTTAGCTGTAGGAGAAATCCTGTCAAATAGCAATGCCTGCAAGATAAGAAGCAACATGGCATATCTTAGCTACAAAAAGATATGTGTCTAATTATGAATTTTCCAGGCAACATAATGAACCATTCTTCCACAATATCACATGCAGAAAGGTCTATGAGAAAGAGCATGCAGTCACAGTGCAAGGATGTAACCTGAGCTGTGATCTTCACATCAAACCTGAGACAGAAAGGACATTACACTCTGAAAATGGAAGGCGCTGAGGACCTTCACAACCAGTGTCATTTATGAGTATTGCATAACAAATGTAGGAAGAAGCCCCATCTGCTGTGAACTTCACTGAGCATTTCCTTATCCCGTAGAAATTGGATTTACTCCACAGTGTACCATAGAAAATGGTCAGAAGACTGCTTTCATTAATATGATGAGTGAAATAATACTGGTTGTGTTCAGTCTTTAACAGGGCTTCAAAAAGAATGGTATAAAGGAAGACCCAGGATCTAGCAAGAATGTTCTTATCTCAGCAGTTATTATTGGACTGTAGACACATTTCTGACAGAATTAGGTGATCCAGATAAAGTTTCATTGTTGCTGGTCTCTCAGGTGGGAGAATATGTGTAGTGATAACAAGCTGTGGTTTACTCCTCAGGGGAGTAGAAGTTGCCTGTTCTGGCCCAACCCTCTCTTTAGAGCTGCCCCATTCCAGTGAACAATAACATCTAGGAGTGTACTACTATAGTTACTGTCTATCCCATTAGTCATGGCTGTAGGCAACATGTCTGATGAAGCCAACAGGGTTCAAAAGTCCTGCAAGTCAGGACAGGATTGCTGTATTGCCTTGCATTCCCAGCATACATTCTGCTTCTTGAGGATTTTCTCATGCAAAGATTCAGCAGCAGCACAGGACTGCTTACAACCCTGCCCATGCCAGGCTCGATAGAAATCAGTAAGTTCTCAGACAGCAGCCTGTTCTGATGCGTTTAATTCATGTAATTCCACAAATAGATTGTAGCAGATTTTAAGTTACAGAATTCTGAGCATTTTTGGTTTGGTTTGGTTTTTGTTTTTTATCTCCAAGCCATATCCAAAGTCAATTAAAATCACTGGAAGAATACCCATGAGTTTCAAGTGAGTTTGGATCAGACTTCATGTGCGAAAATAGGAGATGTGGTCTGGCATGTGTGTTGGGATTGGTCTGTATTTCTATGCTCAACCAGAGTATAGATCAAAGTTACCCAGAAGATTACTTCTATCACTGTATTATGAAAGGATGCTTAACAGACGCATGCATATATAGTAAGTGGATCACCGGTGTCTAAAGACATCAGATGTTAGTATTTGCATGTGATTTCATACCATTGAAATGCAGATTATACTTTCCCTTCAGCTTTATGTAATTAAAAGCTGCTGCAGCCCACAGGTCATGTTTAAACTTGAAACCGTTCTCTGCTGCCTTTTTGTATAGGCGATCAGTTTTTGCAAGGGAGTATGGCATTTTGTTTTCAGACCTCTCCCCAGTCAACAGGCAAGAAATCATTCTGCGGACATGCATTCAGTTTTGTGATGCTGTGTTCATCTCCTGTGGTCAAGTTCTTCTATTCTTCCGTCTTTTTTTCAACAATATTATTTCAATTCATATGTTACACAAGATATTTATTCTTCTGCTGTTGTACAAGGCACTCCAGAAGACAAAGCAAAGTGTAGTCAAGTCAGTTGAGTAGAACTACATTAACAACTTTAATGCAAAAGGAGGCACAAAATGTGCAATAAATCACCTGATTAAAGTCTGAAACCCTCTTTTTGTTTATACATTTATTGATTTTTTTTCTCTAATCTTGTCTAGCTCCTTCAATCATCAGTCTTTTGCTTGCCCTCTATGATCCAAAATCAAAGTAATAGACTTCAGCTAAACAATACTTGCAATTTATAGAGTGGCAAGGGATGCCTTTAACCACGAGAGAGACTTCTTCCCACTCCAGGAAAGGACAAACTGTTCAGATGATTTTCAGTCTTTATGAAAAAAATCGCAAAGCAGAAAGAAAGCATTTACATATAAACAGTCACCAAAACAGCCAGAGGGTAAAGCAGCGATTGTTCTGTGTCGATCTTTGTTGGTTTTGCTAATGTAATTAACTACAGGGCAGAGTGGGTGGGATGTAAGCCAAAAGGTTACGATGCTGTCACGGTTCATAGTGGATGCGTTCTCCTGATCTCTCCTAGTCATGCTGCAGCCTTCTCTACCTTCAGTTTATAATATAGCAAAGCAGCCTATGCATAAACTTTTCTGTTTTAGACAGACCTGGTTAATGATAGGTGAGATGGTTGCTGATTTCCAGTGACAAATGTTGATGGCTGGGTAAGTATGATCATTAGTACTGAATGTCAGAACTGAAACATGTGTCTTCATGTCTGACTCAGCACCAAAGGTTATCATAGTCTTGAGTACTTTCTGCTCATGCATTTCTTCCTCCTACCCAGTCACAGTGCATGGTATTTTAGAAAATTAAAGCCACTAACATCCTCAACATTTCCCTTTTTTCTCTTCTCTTCCTACAAGCAAATGTTAATTGTATAAAATGTCAACCATTCCATGTTTGACTCTTAATACTCATTTCTTGGTTTGTTGGTTTTGGTTTTTTTTCACTTAGGCTGATACAAAAATGAAGTGAAAACATAACCTTTATTTTCTTCCTTAACTTCCTAGCTTTTACATGTTTTGACTGACAAGCTGAAAAATGTGGGCGGACAAAGGAAAATTTCACTAAAATAAATGCTTTACTAAAACTTCAAAAATAGCATTAAACAAAAATTACTCCCAACAGTGCTGCAGGATTATTTGAATACCCTGCTGATTATAATTCCCCAATACCTATTGTTTTCATCATTACAGCATCCTAGAGAAATTAAATAGATATTGTTATGTATCTCATTCTATTATTTCCTTCATTTTATTTCACAGGTCATTTGCAGTCTGTTGAATGTGGAAGCTAGAAATCTTTATTGTGTAAGCAGTAGCATAGAAATAAGGTATGAAAATGGATCAGGATTTTGAAAGGCAACACATTTTCCTTCTGATTGCTCTGAAAACTGCTACGAAGGGTTCTTCTTAAGTAATGCTGGAATGCTTACAATGACAGCTTTTGGTTGTAGTCTTAGGATCCTCATCTTTCAATTCCCACCATGTACAATGTGGTGCCAGCAGAGAACTATAAAATGGTTTCTGCCCCAGAGAGCTTACACTAATTTAAGTTGTGATAAGCAGTGGTATCAGAATGCTATCAACCTAAGTGCTTTCAACTTTTTGGGGCCTTTTAGTAGGAATCGCAGCTAGGAAAGAACAGGAAAGAACCAATAACAATCTTACTACTATTTTGAAGTTTTAAGGTGCAGCCAAAGTTTTTTGTGTAATGGAGACTGGAACAGACTGGCTTGTGGTCTTCAGCTATTCCTTCAGGAAAGGAATAATTCAATATCTGCTTTTCTGAGCTAGCTGTATTCTGAAGTGGCGACCATCCTTCTATTTATGTGTCTGTCTGTGTAGTCAGCCTGAAAACAGGAGCTGATTTTAGCAGGATTTGTGGTGCAGCTTTTTCCCCGATAAAAGTGAAGTGATTCAAACTTTACACCACTGTTAGTCCATTGATTTAAACAGATTCCTGGAGGTAGCAAAATGAATTAACAGACAGCAGCTAATTCTCATATCAGAATGGGTAGACTAGAGCATGTCGTCCACTTTTAATAGAATAAGTGATACTATATGTTGTCATTAAGGCATACAGTTTCTTCTTAAAACACTACAAAGAAAGAGAATAAATGTTATATTATAAATTGATATAACTAGCAGAACAGTCAACATGAAGAACCCATAATTAAATAACCATCTCAAAAAATACACAGGATGTGGGAAATAGGATGATCCAGGTTAAACAATATGTGAACATAATTTCACAGAATGTTATATATGCAAAATCAAACTATGCAAAGTATATTTGTATTACTTAATAAGAAGAGAGGAAAATGTGTGTTGAAAACTGAAAGAATAAAACCAACCATGATGTATTATGAGTTTGAAGAAAAGCTACAAAAAGTCAACAAATCAACAAAATGTCAAAGTATATTATTGAGCATAACTGAAAGGAACTGAGGTTCCTTTCAGCTAGAGATTTTCACCCACCTTACACATATTCAAAATTCAGCCCAGATAGGCAGCCCACAGTCTTGCCTCTTAACATTGAGGGCTCTACACTGTCATTCCATACAGCATTTCATGGCACAAAAATCACATGAGAAACAAAAATCTGTTGGCAGTCTTCTTGGAGAAGTCCACGAGTTACCTGAACAGAAAGAGGGTGGCTAATATCTAGGTGCACATATGCATTTAGGAGCATAAAGATGATTTCAATAGGGCTCTAATTCATAAATTTATTTAGGCATCTGTATCCTAAATGCTTCTATGAATTAAAGTCAAAGCTACATTCTAGTCAGGAACTCTGTGCATGGAGAAATATCCAAATAGTCCCAGACATCAAAAAGTTCCAATTCAGTTTTACATGCAAGAGGAGGTATTAATTTATGGTTGTACAGTTACTGTACATCTACCAGACTGACATGATGGTATGTGATAATTTGTTCTCTAGGCATAGTGTTACTTGATTTGGGCTGTTAGGCATAGTATGTTACTTGATTGGCCACAGGTTATGTGTATTTGTTTACTGAGATTAGAGACCCAGCAGCCAATTTTTTCCATACTTTCTGATTTAAAACCCTGCTACCAAAACCCCAGAGTAGTACACTGATTTCAGAGGTCTCTGGATACCCTTTTCCAAAGAGGACTATAAAACATAAATCCAGATTTAATAGTGGTTAATACAGCAGTCAGAAACATGAACAGCCAAGAGCCTCTTTGCCAGACTGGTTGGTCCCCTCCTCATGCTTCCACCGGTATCAAAACTGTGTGCAGATTGTGAAGCAATAGAAGGGGACCAACACCTGCACTATGGTAGGCACAATACATGAGAGTGCGGCACAGCAATCTCATGAAAATCTGCTTGCCTGTGTCCCTGGCTCTCCTCTCCCTCACACTGCTTTGAGGTTACTGCAACCTGCACTGTTCACATACAATTTCCAGATTTAGCACCATAATTGTCTCATTTTCCCATACCAGCCTCCATGGAGGATAAAAGCTCCACAGTCCCCACCTCCTCACATCCGCTGGGCAGCTCCATTTCAGAGATGACTGCCCAGGAGCTGTTAGTGATTATAAGAACCATCCATGTTGTGCCTGCTGTCAGGTTCCCTCCTGGGCCAGAGTATTGAAAAGACATATTGTACGCTCAGCGAGAAATCGCAGTTAGCCTAGAATATTGTTAGACCATAGTTTTGAGACAGAATATTAAGAACTCAGGGCACTGGAAAAACAAAGGTCTTTTTCCACCCCAGGAGGTAGAAAAGTGCCAGAAGGTGGATATGAGGCTTTTGTAAGCTTTGAGTTTGTGGATTCTGCTGTCCGACCCAAGGTTCTAGCTCTATAGTATGTAATTTAAAGTCTCCTCTAGGTGCTTATAATTTAATTGTAAGATGTCTCACAAACAGCTTAGCAGGTGCAAAGAGGACGTGAAGTGATCCTTTTTTCCTCTCTCCTCAGCTGGAACATGAAGAAGGCACTTTATGATCCAATTAGTGCCTCCAGGAGTTCTCTAATTGCATTATAAAGCATCTTAAAAAAAAATAGAAAATTAGAAGTTGGTTTTAAAGCCTGAAAAAAAAAGGAAGTGCTGTTTAACTATTTACCCTCCTGGTAACTCAGCAGTGAGAGGACCCAGCATCTTTATGCACCACATTTTGTCTGTAACTTCCCCAGATGTGAAATGTGTTCCATCGCCCAGAGCTCTGGAGAGCGGAGCATCCTTTATTGCGTTGTAATGGGAACCTGAAGTATGCTGTGAAGCTTTGCACCCAAAGTAGCTTGCGATGTTTATGCATGTTGCTCATTCAAGGAAACTGGAACTGTGCTGCACTATCTGTGGCCATTTTAGCCTGCTAAGTATCTCTTCTATTGAGTTTTTATACCAAGCTCATTGGCATAGTGTCTGAGAGGTATTATATATAATGAGCTATAACATGCTTTCAACTTCAAAGCTCAGCCTCTGTATAATAATTATCACATCACTTTCCATAACTCTCACATATTTTACCTACTGAGTGGGTGGGAAGAAGATACTGAAATAATATTTAGACTCATATAGTGCTTTTCAGCTATAGATCACAAAATATTTTCTGTTGGCAGTTAAACATTATCATCTCCACTGTGTAGATGGAAAAGACTAAAAGGCAGATAACACAGAGCTGTGAATAGAACCCGATCTTCTGATCCTTAGTGCATGGCCGATCCTATTCATTGGATTAGTGCTGCTCCCAGGTACTTTTCTTCATTAGCTGACAAAAAGGATAGGGTTTGTATCCCCTTTCCAATAAAAGAATGAAATGTGTAAAAGCAAAACTCTCAAATATTTCTGATATCTCATAAATGGCAGTAATGCTTTCCCTTACACACACCCACAGCTGAACAGAATACAAGCCATGCATTTTGTGTTGCCATCTATTCCTTTTTTTGTTGCTGGTATTTAACCCAGCCAATTGCAGCAAAACGGCGTAGTAGCAAGACTGTGAGAAGAGGTTACACGGTGTGCAGGGTCCTCCACTCACCCCCTCAGGAAGAGGCTAACAACACCAAGGGTGTCCTTAAGCACCTATGTATCCTTGAAATCACTCAGAAAGGGACACTAATCTAATTTACATAGGACAAGTTGTTGTTCAAAATTCAGGTGTTAAGTTACCTGAACCAAGTACTCTTCTTCCTGACAAATTTGCACACTTATTTAGGGCAACCTTTTCTTGCCTGGTACATTGACTGTGCTGGGAACCTCTTATCCCTCTGGCTAACAGGCATTGACAGCCTCTCTGCATCGCAATAATAGGAGAAAAGGGCTGCACCTCTGGGAAGCGAGATCCGTGGTCAGATGCTGTTTCAGGAAAAGGGTAAGGGACAGCTGACAGCTTTCATCTTTTGTTCTGACACACTCCGTCACATACCTATGCACTGGCATACCCATTCATACCCTGCTTTGAGTAAAGCCACTGATAATTTACAGTAAGTCATCAAGAGACTTAACCAGGATACTCTTCTTTGTTTCTCTTCTGCAAAAGTTCACCCTTGCGTCCTCTCATCTGAATTTTGTGTTGTTTCACTCATACTCAGAGCCCCAAAACAAAATTATCTCACAAAACCAAGAATACTGCTCACATTAAAACTCCTTTGATTCAATGAATAATGCGTCATCTTGTTCCAAATTCTTTCATGGCAGGATCCCCATTTCTGGTATAAAATTCATAGGCCTCAATAAATCTTCCACAGTAATGCTCTGAATTTCAGGAGTTTAACAAACATGCTGAGTTTTAGGTTTTATTACAAACATTTCATATAATTAGCATGAACAGATGGCATATGATTCTACCATTAATCATTTGTGTACAACCAAAATACAGTAATGTCAGTATCTCCCAGAATACTTCTTTGAAAAAACACCTGGCTGCAATTCTGATCTCTCTTGTACCTATCAGACACCATGACTGTAGTAAAATTACTTCTGATTTATCTCAGTATTGAACAATGGTAGAATGAAGCCTTTTTCATTACACAAACTATCCTCAGTGGTTTCAAGACTTACACTGGGTTTTATGCAATATATAATGAGTTAAAAAAATAACTTCCCTGTGTGGGACAAAAAGGAGGAATATTAATGGAGAAAATCTTTCAAAGCATTTCTGGAAACAATACCCTTATGTATAAAAAGAGTCTTTTTTGGCGTCTCTATGTGGTAGTGTTTTCAATTCCAATAGCTATAATAAGAAAAAAAAATCTGCCCTATTTGTCAGTCTGTCAGGAAATATATTTCAGCTTCAAGCATCATACTCCTGGGGTTTATGGAAATCACAAAGCATCTCATTCAGATGAAGAGGCTGAAGCTATAAGCAGTGCAATTAATATCTTCAATTTCTGCCTTCAGCATGAAAAGAAGCTCAAAAGCTTTTTGAATCTGAATCCCAAATGCTGTCTAATAGTTCACATCTGGCTTATGCTATTTATGAGAAACAACTGTTGTTGGTATCAGCAGTGCATTCAGTGACATACTAACCTTCTTACCTCGCAAGGCGAGGGCAGGGCTGGCCGGAGGTCATGGGAAGGTGGTTTGGCAGGTTCAGCGGAGCGGAAGGGTCGCATCTCAAATGTTGCTGTGTAAAACTTGGAGACAGCAAAGCCTGCACCTCCCTGACACTACACAACCAAGGACTACTGTGTGTTTTCACACACTGTGCACACAGAGTACAGCCGACAAGAGTCATAACTGTTTATTGGCAATAATCTTTGCACAGTGACTAGTTTAACCATTCTATTTATTTGCTGTTTGCATTTCAATAGGACCCAACGCCCCATCTCAGATACCTCTGTGTTTAATCCTATACAAGCAGCTAGACAGGCATAATTCATTACCAAAAGAAAACTTACAGTCTAAGCCTGTTTGACACCTTAGGAAGAACCACATTGGCAGCTTGTGTTTTCTCTGTGGACTCTTGTCTCAGTTCACTAATAGACACAACAAAAGCTCAGGAAAGGGAATGGCATTAGTTGTTTCATTACTGGAGCTGGAGACGTGATCACACATTCCAAGTAAAGATAAAAAGCAGATATTCTCTCATATGACCGCTCTACCTCACAATGTTTGAGAAGGACCCACAGCATATAATGTCCATGCTGCCATACCAGAGAGGAATGCTGTACAGAGAGAGGAAGGGGCTTACTCTGAAAGTTACTGCAGCAGAGCTTGGAAGACTTTCTCATAGCTCATTCACTTTACCATAGAACCATCCTTTCTTCCCACAGTGCCTATTGCCAAAAAGGGGCCTGATTTGAGCAGAGAAACTGAGAAGAAAACAGACTTGTATAAACACTAGTTTGTTCCAGTTAGGTAGCTGAGGTGACAAAGGAATTTGGGTCACGTTTTAGGCAGGGATTTGCACTAGGAAAATGAGTGGTGCCAGCATCGGCTTTCAAGGTTCTAATGGCTAAAGCTCTTAGCAGTCTGGGTTTATTTAAGTGTAGCCTCTCTTTGAGCACAAGGTTGAACTAGATCAACTCCCAAGGTCCCCTCCAACCTGAATTATTCTATGTTTCTAAGAAGCCATGACAACACTCAGCTGGCTGAAAAATGGCAAACAGCCCATAATAATGGATTGTTTGGGCACAACCCAAGCAGTATTCTGTACCTCCCATGGCTTTCCTTCTCTTTCGAATGGGCTTTTAACTGGTAATTTACATTTTGCTTATTTTGTTGTAACCACAACTGTAAAAACTGAAGGAAGAAAGGGAGATAAAAGAAAACAGCTTAGGCCCTCTTGCTGAAAATGAAAAATAGAGATGCTGTATTGCAGTGCTGTGAAACAGTCTCTCTCCACCAGAATGGTGCATGACAGTAAAGCAAGCATGATTAAGAAAGCTGCTAACAGGCACAGGCTGCTTAATATTCCTGCACAGTCTACACAAGACAAATGTTTTCCCAATTCATCTCTTTTTAAACATAATAAAGCAGAAGAGAGAGGGGGAAATATTTGTCACACTGGGATAAATATCTTTCCTTGAACACCACAAAAACCCACTACCAAAGTTTGCTGGCCAAATGCAAGGCAGGAGATGATTTCTTCATTGTGATTCAAGCTCACTGAAAATATTCTTTTAGTCAGCAATAAATTTATCTCATGCTACTACAGAGAAACCACCTGTGCAGCCAAATTTTGATCAGAGGTGTGTCTTGTCTGAGCAGTCACAGGACTGCAATACATGAAGGGCTACTGAACAGTGA
Organism: Burhinus oedicnemus; assembly: GCA_008921705.1. Taxonomy (NCBI): domain Eukaryota; kingdom Metazoa; phylum Chordata; class Aves; order Charadriiformes; family Burhinidae; genus Burhinus; species Burhinus oedicnemus. The sequence goes on along the minus strand of VFFE01006510.1, from coordinate 630,246 downwards.
GTGCTCGTACTTCTGTGCTAGGACATGCAGCTACAAAGCGGATGAAAGACTACCTAGGGAGCGCCTAACAAACTCTTGCTTATGGCTATGAATACCAATGAGAGCTGGGTTGAAGGGTTGGTTTTTTTTTTCATTTTGTGGATTTTTACACTTAAACCAAACCATTTTATTTATTTATTTAGTGCATATGGCTAAATCCCAGCTGAGGGTAATCACTGTAAACTTTATGCTCCCTGCTTGTTTTCTGAAAACACTCAAGACAACCGGAGCAGTGAGACTAGATATGTATTGCTTTGTCAATGGTGCAAAGAGGATGTGAAATAGGACCTTAATGGCCTGGTAACCTTCAGATACAGGTGATTATACATAATGCCAGCTATTGAATCTTGAGACCCTGAATGTCACTGTTTAGCCACCCTGTCCAAGGCTGGGATCATATCATCCTGTAACATTTGTACACAGCAGATTATTTATAAATAACTTTGATGGGTTTTCTCTGGAGCACATTAAGGGCCAAAATTTGTCTACACTCTACATGAATGAGGGAGGAACAGGAAGCTTATTCGCAGTTTATAAAAGAGGTAGGCTTAATTTCAGTTTTTACTCTTCATGGATGTCTGTACTGTCACCATTTTTCTGGTGAATATTCAGTCCAGGGAGCATATGCTGGAAGGAATATGCAGTCCAACCACAAAGAAATGGTCTGAATTTGGAGTGCTGGAACACTAAATTTACAATAACTGAAGTGCTGCAAGTATTCTGCCTGCTTAGACTCTTCAAAGCTTCAGCTGACTTTCCAGGGCCTTCTAACACACCACTGTAAACTGGCAGTCTTTTGAGGGGGAAGGAGTCACAGATCATTCTAACACATTGTTTCAGCAATTATTTTTTTTCCCAAGTGAAAAGCTGCTATTCTCTGCAGAGAGTTAGAGTCATTTTTTTTTCCACAAAGGTCTTTCCTTCCTCCCACAGAAAAATGATTGTTTCCTGCTCATAGTAAAACTAGCTTTCACATAAAGGAAACACTGGAGAACTTTAGAGGAAAGATTATCAAGTGTCTTGCTTTTCACAAAATCAGAGCAAACATCTATGAGTTTTGAAGGTGGAAAGAAAAGATTTTCTTGACACTGATATGTTTTCATTAAGATCTAGGCTTGAGTCAAACATAAAGTTTTGTGTTGGTGGATAATAAAGATGCTTAAATACAACCAAATTTGCAGGGAAATCTTTTCCTGAACTTTAATTATTATTAGGAAGTACCACAACAGAAGAAACTATCAGCTGATAGCTAGATTAGCAACAACAATTCTGTCTACAAATAAAAAAGGCAAATTTCTTTTTCTTGAAGTAGTTGGCCCTCTTGGTTAACATATTAAAAGCCAAGTGATTTATGTTGCAGGGAGCATGGAGGAGAAGGAAGTGGCTGGCATTGCATCCACCTGAGATTAGTTAGTTCCCCAGCCTTTATTACCAGGTACATGAGGCTGAGTCAGCTACATATGACCTTCTGAGCAAGGTTTCAATTCATGCCTTAAACCTATGCTGGATTTTCCTATTCCCTCACACTCTTTCACATTCACTTTGATAAACAATAGAAGACATACGCTTGTTAGATGTGGTTTCACTCTTTCAGGTGTCATTCTTAAAACACTGTTGTTTTCAGACTATAGACAAGATATTTACCAATCCTTTTACTTGAATCACCTCATCTGTCTCCCTGTTGTTACCTTTATAACAGATCTTTAGAAATAATTCTTTTTTAAAATTCCCTTTTCTTTTCCAGACAGCAAGATGAAATACTGAAATTTAACAAATATGTTTACTGATTTATTGTATTGTCCCCTGTATGGAAAAATTAATAAATAAATGAACAGAAATGTCAAGTTGCATGTTTTGCATGCTAGGCAATGCAATAGGATCAGTGGTGGGAAGCCTACAAAAAGGGAAGTGAAGAGAGGAGGAAAACAGAAGTGCTTTGAAATAAATGGTCAGAGAAAAATAGTGAAGACCTTATCAGGGATTCTTTTGTGAAGATCGAGCATTTAGCATCACTAGAATACATGCTTCCCAGAAATACTGCACTTCTATACTTTTTTGCAGGTCTATGGGAAAAGAACAGAGAACAAAAGAGAACAAAATAGAAATTAACAACCATTACTATGGTTCTCTCCCATGCTACGGTGCACACTTTTATACCTTTAATCTGTGGATTTCAAAGACATCATTAAATCTTATTTGATTAACCTAAAGAAATCCAGGAGTTAATTTACAGCTACTTGCCAATTTACAAGCCATTGAAGTGCAATGAAGCTGAGCATTCTTCTTTCAGCACTTTCATAATTAAGCATTTGACTAATTTAAATATTAAAACTGTTTTCTCATAATTGCCTAATCTCAGTCAAATATGAGAGACAAATTCATGTGTGCTTAAAAGATCTGAGATCTGTTTTAGCACTAAAGCCCACCGAAATCAGTGGAATGATTCTGGGGCTTCTGTCACATGTGTCTGCCAGCAAGGTCAGCATCTGCAGGGGCTTTCTGAGAAAGGACTGGCACCAAATTTACACTATTTAAGAGCAGACTTTCACTACATTCACTAAAGGAAGCCAACAAAATGGTTTGGTTTTTTTCTTGTTACTAACTGTATCAGAAATTATTTTAAAACAGAAAAAAAAGCAGTTAGAATATAGCTATATTGTTGCTAATTATTTGTGTCTCATTTTGCTCAGGTGAGACATTGAAAATGGAAGAATAATTTTCATTTTCTGTTTCTGTTTCTATTCCATTTCATTTTCAGGCTAAGATTCATGAACCAAATTCAAACGTTGGTGTAGGTTTGCCAGAGAGGTTGTGGCATCATCTCCATCTATGGAGATATTCAAAACCCAACTAGACAAAGTCCTGAACAGCCTGCTCTAGTTGCTCCTGCTTTGAGCAAGGGTGTAATTGAACTAGAAAACCTCCAGAGACCACTTCCAACTTCAACTATTCTAAGACTCTTTGAAAATATTTAAATATGAATTACAAAAATTTTTCACAATGTGGAAAATGTATACTTGGAAAGTTAAATACATTATTTTTATAAACCTTAAATTCTGAGCCTACTGATTACCTCTGTATCTATTAGGAATAAATTTTATTCATATTCCTTGGCATATTTTCAGTTACATCTTACAATTCTAAGAGTTTTACTCATTAACTCTTAAGTTCTCTTGCACCAATGCACCACAGGAAGTATGTGCTTTTGAAAAATGCAGTCAATCTCCTTTGCTTTCATACATTTCTTATACTTGTCCCAGTAAGGTCAGATAGGTCATGTCCTGTCTCCTTTTTGGAAGGGCTAACCGCAGGAGTGGTGCACACGTATCCTCCAATCCACACTCAGCAACAAGGGGGCATGCAGACAAATCATTTCCCAAAGGAATAGTGAGGTGCAGGGCTTTTTTTCTCTGTGGCATGAAACCAAGTCCTCTTTTACTTCCTTTCTGTCTCCAAATCTAAAGCACAGGGGTTGTATTCAAGGTTTCTGTACAATAGGATCAGAGTTCCTTCGCACGCCTTCTATGGCTGCACAGCATTGTCCTGGGACTGGCCCATGGGTAAATAGCACACCCGACCTTATCCACTGCTGTCAACGCAGAACTATGCATCACTTAAGATTCACTTCAATGATGAAAATAATGTTTTGTCAGGACATTGCTCATGCATAATCTATGTTCTGGATCTCTGCACAGGATTTAACTCATTCAGAAGTCTGGGGTACTTCAAACAGCTTGCTCTTGTCTCCTCTTAGCACTTCCAAAGAAGAGTTTTGCTGTCTCCCAGTTAGCAGTCATGCCAATGAAGGCAGAACTGCCCATACAACAGAACTTTTTTTTTTTTTTTCCAGCAAACATGCAATTGCTGATGAGCAGTGCAGGTAAATACGATGACACGTACAGGAAGATTACAGAATGCACTGTATTATTACCTATCTGGAAGATTTATTTGACCAATATATCAGCCCTCAGGGGATTGGAAGCACTGTCACATGCTTGCAACAACAAAAAAACCCCAAACCCTCTAACATAATGTATGTACCTCATTAGTGTTGGGGATGTGTCATTTTAGCAAAGTAGAGGAAAAATCAAAGTCAGTAAGGGCGAACCTAAACTAATTATTTGAACAGATAAATGTATTATTTTCAGGCAGGTTATGGGACTTCCTTGTGCTAGGGAGACAGCTCATACCGTAAAATCAATACACATGGATTTGATGTAAGTTTGGAGCAAAAGTTCAAGTTCTATTAAAGATGTTCATATACCTACCTTTCTCTATAAGTGTATATACTACAGATCACACCAGTGAAATGCCTCTGCTGATAGCAATAGAAGAAAAGAACATAAGGTCAGTAGGTACTGGAGGTGTCCTGATTCTTTGTCTTATGCTTTAAGGCATTTAAGTTTGCTAATGTTCAGGATGTTCAGCAAAGCCAATTTTCTTGTGATGAAGCGACCAACTAGCGGTGCTTGGAGAGAGTCTGTGTGGCAAATTCAATTACATATTCTTGTCAGTAGGCAATTTTTTTTTTTACTTGCCTAAAGTAAAATCTAATAAGGAAAAAAAATTTCAAGAATCTTAATTTCTATTTTGCATGGAAATTTAGAAAAATAGATGTTAGTAGGTCTAATCAGATTTTGACTAGTACATACATTTTTTGAAAATTAAACCTTCACTCTTTGGTCACTCAAATACTTTAGAAAATTGTACCCAAACGTATATATCAAAATGACTGTCAAGAATGCCCAGGCATCAGATATAATTCATCTAATATTCAGTTGCTGTGTTTTTTACAAATTATGATAAACTGAAAATTTGGGACAATGTCACTTTGTAGCTGTCTTTCAAAGTAAGACAGTCTTTTGGTCCATTACATGCATATGGCTTTGGGAAAACTTGATGGAAATATAATATTACTAATCACTGATATTATTCATTTAATAATAGAAGGCATATGTAATTGCAAATGTAATTTCAAAAAGGCTGTCATAAACATTTTCTTCTTCCAAAAACTAAATAATACTTGAAACAATACATAAAGATGCACATAAGATTTTTTACTTCTTCCTGCTCTAGGGAACTAATTTAAATACACAATATGGACTGTAAGGGGTTTGTTTAGGTGTTCTGGGCTTCTTTTTTTCCCTTTGGACAAACTCCTGGTTTCAGAAACAGTTGCTATTTGTTGTAAGCACAGGAATAACAAACTCGCAATTCCACCAGAGACATAGTCAGGTTATTAACAGCTGGGGTGTAAATTCCAAGTCAAACAGTACCATATTGTTTCTGTTTCTCATATGCTATTTTCATGAATATTGGCAAAATAATTACACTTTCCTTTCATAAGGAAGCATATTTATAACAGGAATTATGACATTTCAAGGAAACTAGAGTCACTGCAGCAAAACTTGTGTGCTGTCTCTTTTTCACTGGAAAAAGCTTGACAAAAAGTTTACCAAAAATAGTACTCTATAAAAAAAAAAATCAGCATGAGGAAATAATAAAGCTATGGAGGGATAGTCTCATTGCTTCTCTGTTTCTATTATCCATGTTCCCAATGATGGCAGCTGCAGGAAAAGGAAGCTATGTGAGAGGAAAGTAATCCTGTAGAGGGTTCACAAATGCTCTGGGAGAAAAAAGTTCAATTTCCCTCTTTTGTTACTGATTCTTATAAGATATGGACCTGCTTGTGCAGGATCCAAGGTAATGCAGCTCCAGCTGACACTGGAGTTAGATCCATGGATTTGGGCTTGACATGAGCTTGAGTTCAAGGCTACAAAGATCTCTCTATCTGTCACCATGCTCCTTTGAAGATCTGGGCCTGAACCACTCTCAGTGAGATTTGCAAGGGAGTTTTAGCACCTACATATTACTAATCCAATGAGAGGCACCTGCGCAGAACATGAACTCATGGTGCCTGGCTGCAAAATAGAAACATAATACTTCTGTGAAGTACCTACAATGTGAGCCACCCAATTAGCTCATGTTTTTTCTCAAGCTGTTACAAGGACAAATGGAGAAAAAAAATCCATTAGTGAGACCCCAGTGGTCCCTGTGTGGTTTTAGTTGGTCTGTATATTCAAGAGTTATGTGGCCCTTGCAGATGCCACGCTACAGCCTGCAGTGGATATGTGACCTACACGACACCGGTGGGGCTCCATGAAAAAGCACTAATCCTGTTGTGAAGACCCCAGTGTGGGTTCACATTCTGATGTCGGCTGAAGGGGGAGAACATGCTTAAACCAGAAAAACAAACACTGTTTTTCCCTAAAATACCTTGGTTGGTCTGGATTTTTAACCAATGTATTTTCAACAATGCTTTTCTTGTGGTGCTGACTCACTGCTGTTCTGAACTGAAATGCAGAAGTCAAGGACCAGCGCTTACTCTTTTCATTGCCTGTTACACTAAAAGTGGTGTTAATGACTGGGAGAACACTAAAATAAATTGATTCCTGGGATGTTGTTTTAATGCCAATCACAACAACGTCCATTCAACAGTGAAAATTTCAGCAGCCATCCTATACCAACTTTATACCTATCGCTATCACTGCATCTTCCATTCTCTTAGTACCTGAAGAAAAAGACCAGAAAAAAATAAGACCCTTCCAATTAAAGTCACAATTTTATATCCCACTTGCTGTATGTCATCCAAAGAGCTGCTGGGTAGGTTAAGAGGATCCTCAGATAATCTCAAGCATCACTGGTTTAAATTGCCTTAAATTATCCTAGGCTTTATCTTTTCCTACATTATCGTGAATGATGATGTGTGTCAAGTGCAGTCAGACTTGCAGTTTTTTGCGAGTCTCCTCTGGTGAGGTGTGAGGATGTCAAACGCAGGCAGAATAGCATGCTCTGCCTGTGTTGTTGTTGTTTTAAACTTCACCAAGCTATTTTACTGTTCAGAAAATTACTCGCTGTTAAAATTTGAAACCAAAATGTCTTTGTTGAAATGATGTCAGTTTATCTTCGTAATGCCAGCTTCTAAAACACTAGAGATTTTGGAATCGTCAAAGAGAGGCTGAGGTAGACCTGACCTTGTTGTCTTGAAAATGGTTAGAATTTGCCACAATAAAAATGAGGTGGAGGGAATCGATTTCAATAACAAATGCTACCCCTACTTCATATGAGGGTTATAAAAAATCCCTCATAAAGTCCCTACTCCCGCAAACAGTTGTGTATGCAAGCCAACTTTAAGTTAGCCTTCTAATTAGGCATGTGTATATTGCTCACAGAGTGAGGACAGTTGTCTCTGCGTATTTGGTTGTGGGATGGCATAGATGGACTTTAAGGAGAACTCAAGATCAACTTTCTTCCCTGCAGGTGAGGCCATGTGCACAAATCTTACAGTGCCTATAACATGGGAGCATACCAGGCCTCTCTTTTTGATATGCAGGGTTCTCCGGTTGACACACGCTAGATTTAGTCACCAAAATCCTGCGTTAATCTTCAGGGTAACTAGCTACTGCTATGTCTTCCTGTGAGTTGGACCCATTTATCTCTGTCACGAACAAAATGGCGTAGTTGAAATGCCTCTGTGGACAAAGATAATGAAGGCAGTAGGGTTTCTGAAAAGAAAAATGTAGAAAGATTTTAATGAGAAAATCCAGACTGACAGGTAAGGCTTTTGGTTTTTTTCCAGGGAAAGGAGAGACAAGGAGAGTAGGAAATGCTGTTGTTTTTTAACAAACCCTACCTTATCATCAGAGAGTCAGAGCTTGAGTTCTAGGTCTGCACCCTCTCTTTAAAGCAGCATGAAGGCTCAGATTTTTCACAGCACCCTAAATCTGGTGGAGACTTTATAGAAGCAACTTTTCCCGAGCAACTGCTAAGACAAGCACCTTGCACTCATATTTTGGAAGTACAGCCTGGCTTTTCTATAGTTCCCTAAAGCAATATAAAGTAGGCATGGTGTGCGTGCTTATCCAGAATAAGCACTCATTCTGCCATGCAGCTCCTGTTTCATGTTGCTTATTCCTGAGGAACATCATACATGGTGCCTCCCATTTTCAGGGAGTTTACTTGCCTTTCTTTCTTGATGTTACCTTCCTAAAGATCTGTTCTCCTGAACTGTTGCCTCACAAGTCTGTGAAATGCATCATTGCCTTTTTTGCACCAAGAAAGTAAATCAACTGGGTCAACTCAAATCATATTGTTTAACCAACTTAAAGATTCGAAATTACAATGAACAGAAAAACAATTTTTTTAAAAAAATTTCTGAATACTCTTTCTGTTCATTCTCTCAAGTGGGTACAAGGTACTGAATACTCTGTTCTCTGTAAATGGATGTTGAGCTTGAAGCACTTGAACATTCTCATTGAGTTAAATAGGGCTACTCAGCCACTTAAAGTTAAGCACTTAAGTTTAAGGAAGTGTTTTCCTGGTACATTGCTAGTACAATGACAGGATTCTCAACCGCTTGCAAACACAACAGGTCAAAACACTTTACCTTTTTTTTTTTTTTTATTGGCCATTTTTCATGAGGAGGGAAAAGTGCAGAAATTTCAAAGCTAAAATATTTTGATGGGAAAAAGCTTTTGTAGTACTTTATGGTAACTGTACATAGGTTGCGTCATGCTTCTGTCTTCTATACTGCTTAGATTATTTCTCCATCAGGAATTTTGATGGAGAGGAAAAGCAATGCATGATAAGAGATGGTTCTCCTTAAGATACTTGGCCTGTGGATGGTGATGGAGGTATAAGTTAGGTAAATAGTACCTAGTGCACGCCACTGTCACAGCCTTTCCAAATGAAAATATTTTACCTTTAGAACACAGACTCATAAGCTCCCAAAAGCTTTGTGAAGAAACAGGTTTGTTTTGTGAAGAGGAAGAGTGTGCTGATTCACCATACTTGAAAATGCATATACAAGACGTACAACATGAGACATAGTAATCTATTGATTTTTTTCTTGGCCTTTTGCACAGGGTTAAAGGACCTCGTTTAAAAGTATTTCAGGATCATTAAAACAAAAACTGTCAGAGCTGTCGTCACTTTCAAAATGCTTACACTAAAGCGTCATTTTATCTGGTTTATAGGACAGGTTTGTTTGGGCAGGCATAAATAATCTGAGGGAGTCCCCTAAAATCCTTTATTTAACTGTTTGTGACTAGCTGTGGCTGCAGCCACCCATCGTATAATAAAGGGTTTATGTTATTGCTGCAGCTTGAATATGTACTTGGAGAGGAAGAAAAAGTTTTCACCTTCTCAGATGCTTCATAGGCCAGCGACCTTTACAAATGACAGCAAATCTCTGCTGAATGAAGGATGAGGGGAAAGAGGAAAACATTAAGATATTTTGTCCTACTTTTTTGTGGCATGTTGAAAACAATCACAGTGCCTATTTGTCATGTTCCAGCTTTGTCTCCCTTTTGCGGTAGTGTCTGACAGGCTGAATGAAGAAAGTGTAAGTGAAGATGAATTGGCAAAGGTATCACTTCTGGTCTGTCTAATTGTGAAGCAGATGAAAAATATATATAATATCTGGATGTTAAAGTGAAGGAAACATTAAGATCAAGGGACTGCAGGGATAAAATAGAAATCTTTTGGACAATTTAGGGAACAAATGAATAATCCAAATGTCTTTCTCATAATTTAAGATCTTCAGTTACTTTGTACTATTTGTAACATTAAAATAACAAGCTGGAACAAGCTGTTTATGCTGGAAACGAGTGAGCAAGGTGAACAAACACAGAAATAATAATTCTAAGAACAGAAGAAAATATGAGGAAAATTTCCCTAATATTGATGGTCATTCACCCTGCAGAATTGTTCCCTGGGAGAGCACATACTTCTGTTTTGACTCATTTAAAACCAGACTGGGGAAAATCTCAGCAGCAGGCCACACAGAAAAAACCTGCCTCAGCATTGGGATTGATGGGATGAATTACATCTCTTTTCCATGCAGGAATTGTATAACCAAAAGTCTAAAAATTGCCTGGTGATTCTGGGTAGCGTGGCAAGGTCCATGGGATGCTGTCCTGGGCCAGTCCACATACTGCCAGGAGGTCAGCATCCAGCTAGCTGCTAATGCCCTGGAGAAGCACCCTGGTGAGCCTTGCTCACCAGCTTCCCTCTTCCCATCACTGTCTAAAGCAAAATGTCAAGATCTCATGATGGTGCTTAGCAGGAAGCGGGGACTAGGGCTCATGTCCTGGCAATAGTCTCTCATTCAAAGATGAGAAAAAGATTTTCAGACCTCAGTCCTGTGCAAGAAAACTGTTGAATGTGTTACAGTTGTCACAATGTACAATCACTGATCTACTCATCCTGCTTCCTTTGTGCAGTCCAGTGGCAAGAAAGACACTCAGTCACACTTGTGCATGCACACAAAAGCTCAATCTCTCCCTCTCTCTCTGTAGATTCAGGCTGGAGACATATCATTCCATAAAGAATAATACAATCAGATTTAAACTCTCAAGGCAATATACTGCAGGCAGATTGTGAGCAAGCCAAGATAAGAAGTTCATAAAGATGTTCCATACCCTGAAAAACTTTCTTTATGGAAAAGAGTTCGATTATCTTCCCTTGGGTGCTGATGAAAATTTCACTAGTGGCTTCAGTCTAAAAATGATTGATCCTAAGTTAACAAATCAAATAAAGGGAGTTAAAATTCTGATTTTATTCAAAGGTTTTTTTATACTGGCTTTTTCCCATTCAGTTCAGTGGAACTATTCTTGATTAACAACACTTGCAAACTAGATCTAAACCTCTATCTTCTATTTCTGAAAAGATTAATATCATATCTGAAAATAAATCTAGAGCATTAGAGCTACTTGAAATTTTTCAGTAATGATTCTTGCTCCAAAATGATCCTTTACAAAAAAAAAAAAATTGTAAAAAAATATCCTGGTATTGTTGGTTTTTTATTTTAATGTTTGAGTTCAGACTTTTCCTAAAGTTTGTTGAAAATATTATGGCATTTTCTTTTCTTTACTGACCTGATTTTAGCAAACAGAAACATCTGGATATCCACAGGGATATTTCCAATACAGCATTTTGGAAGAAAAAAATGCAGATGTTTGTATTTTGTACACAAATCTGCCAAAACCTAGAAATGGATCTACTTCAGATAGCTTCAAATGTAGATTATATCGGTAGTCAAAATGTGCCCTAAAACCTCATTTTCTTTTTCAGCCACCTGTACAGACTAATTGATCTTACGTCATTTCTGCCTTTTTTAAGAACTGAATTTCTGCCACAGTCACAGTTATTTTGAACTTACTGCCTGTTCATGAGGAGCAGGCACAATGAGAATTTAGAAAATAGAGGACTGACAATGTCTTATTCAAATTACACTCCCACAAAATTGATCTGAGGCAGAGAGTGTGGGAGGCACAGAGAGGAATTGTCTTTGGGATGTAGATTGACAGGCACCACATGGCCTGATACTACAGGGCAATGTCTGTGACAGTCACTTTGTACACACATACCTTAATGCACTCTCTACAATGATTTCTTCAGGCCCTGTAATATCGGCACATGATGGCACTCAATACTCTGAAGCACATGTTTTATTGAAAGGAGTCTGATTATCTTCTCATGGATGCTGATTTAAGTTTTGCTAGTGGCTTAAATGAAAAAAAAAAATCCTAAGTTAACAAATCATCCAAAAACATTAAACTTTTTACTTCATTTCTAACAGCTTTATACATACTGACATGTCCCCAGAGTTCAAGGAAGTATTCTTGATTAATGGCCCAAGCAAATTGTCATGGGTGGTAAGTATAGTATGAAATTCAGCACTGATAGCTACCCTAGTGGGAAAAAAATTTCAGTAATGTACTATAGTTATGCTTATTACGCATATCACCTGTTACAAATGTAATAGAAAGTCCTTACTGCACTCATTTTATTTGATTTCAGGAACCACCAAGACACTGGATGAAAGACAGCAGCTGAGCTTCATTTTTCACACCTCTCCTCCACACAGGCGCCTATAGTTCATCCATCCTGAGATGACATCCTAGCCTGTGCAGATGGAAGGATGTTCCAGTGATTAGATCACTGCCAGCCCAGGACACGTCAGGCACACCTTCAGCCTCATGCTCATGATTTTTCTGCTGGCAGGTCACTTTTTCTTACGTGTATTCTACTGGGTTATTCCAGGCATCTTCCTCTCCCCCTGCAGAATTGTGTGAGGTCCTGAGCTTCACTATCCTTAGTCTTCTTCTCTTTCCCTTCTGCCCTATTTCCCTGGACGCTCTCACCCACAAGTAAAATTTGACCTGTTGCCTTTGCACTGGTGATTCCGGCACCTTGCCTTTTCCTCCAGACCAGGCTTTCGTCCAGGGCAAATACTCAGGTTGCCTCTGTAGCTGTTTCGCTAGCAATGTCAATGGTAAAAAGAGAATTTCTGTTTTTTTGCCACAGGACCCTTGTCAACACCATCACCATCATGGTGCCCGTTCTTCAGGCTGGTATCAGACATCATCCTCCTTGGATTCACACTTCTAGGAAACAACAAGGTCTTGCAAATTCTCCTTGTGAAGATACTGACTTTCCTATTCACGTAAGCAACTCAGATTTCTCATCCCAGCATCCTTTGTTTGAGGCCTCAACTACTGCAGGTTACTCTTCTCTAGCTTTAACAAATGCATATTTGCCCTGAGGACGTGCATGCAGAATGCAGCTGCAGACAGTATTTCCTTATGCTATGACGCTGTCTGTCTTCACTGCTGTGACAGACACTTGGCTCTCACTTCTCTGCTGTAAAAAGCATTCATTACATCTCCTCATTTGTAAAGATTACTCAGGCCTGTTCCCATTACTCTGTCTCTCAAACATCATTTCGTATTTAAATAAAGCTCCCAGTATTGGCTCAGTCGGCTGAGCCACAGCCGCAGTTCAGACAGGGGAATTTCTGCTTTCTCAGTTAAGGAGTGCTTTGTTAAGACCCAAAGTGGGTCATTCAGATCTCTCCATTGTCTCTTGTCTTATCCTCTAACTCTAAGCCCTCTGGGAGCAGAAAACTTTATTTGGATGCCATTCCTTCTGTAGGACAAAAAGATCCGTGACTGGGTACTCTAGTATTACCAGTAATAATCATTCTGTGGAAAAAAATAGAAAACTTGCTATGTCAGCACAGCAAAATTCTTTCTTAATAGCCTTACTTAAAAGAGCAGTTGAGGATCACTGTCCAATAACTGTCTTCTTGGCACATGACAACAATTACATTTTGGAATATAAAAGCAAAGTGAAAAGCTACTTTTTCATTCATCTTACATTCTCCCACACATAATAAGACAGGTGAAAAATGTTTTACTTGGAGGTAGATGTCACTTCTGAAAGCTTTTAGTCACTGATTACACAGTGATTTTGTTTTGTAGCATACTTAATATCAATTTTTCAGCAAATTCTGGTTTTCAAAAAACAGTTATTAGACTCAAATTTTTATGAGATTAAATTTCCAGTCTTTTCTAGGATTTCTGGGTTATAGTATTTTTCATAGCATTATAACTCTATCAGCATTTTAAAAAATTGTCATCTTTAAGTGGTTTGTTTTAAGAAGTTTAAAATGTTTTAACAAGTTCAAAACTGATACATTAAATAGTGCTTAAAACAATAAATAACCACACCACATCAGACAGGAATCTTCTCAATAAGAGAAAAAACATCCAAAGATTTTGGTCTTGCCTCTCAGTTGCGGTGCTGAGCTGATATGTGGGCTGTCCTACAAACTAGATTTTGTGGGGTTTGATAGGTCATTTAGATCTGAATCGATCACGTTTAATATTCGGTGTTGAGCTGAGGTGCCTAATCCAGATGGCTATGTAGGCTAGGCTATGTGTGTAGTAAATGAGGGGAGAGAAAGGCTCCATCAGAAAACAGTCGAATTTGAGGTGGAGTGAATTGTCTTTCATGGGTGCCTTTCTGTCCTCACTGAACTGAAACGGAAACTAGAGCCTAAAGTTTTAGGAGAGAAGTCAGTTTTGATTTTTTGTGTTTCTCAGTTCTTGACTATCTAATGGGGACAATATCTCCTTTCACTATATTTTCTATTTAGACTGTCATTTCTTTGGGGCTAGAATTATTTTAACTACGCATGTGTGTCATACCTACAGTAACAGGTCTTGTCTTGCAGGTAGTCTCTAGATGCTACTGAAGTACACATAGAAAAAAATTAAGATTGCTTTAAAAGGAATTTATTTTGTGATAATTTAAAGTCATGTTTATTTTTAAGAGTAATTCCCTTGAGCTTTGTGCATTCATTCCCCTGTCAGTTCTCCCACAATTTCTTCATCTATAAGTAAAATCTAGGGCATCATTGCATTCCCCTTTGGAAAACCTGAGCTATGTGTGCTAAGTGGTGGAGCTGACTTCAACCCCTGCTTCAGCATTTGGCCTAGAGTCTTCTCAATAACAAAAGTGAAAGACTAAGCCCTTTTGACAGTTTCTACAAAAGAGATACTACAGACTTCTGTGGAGACTGTAATTTTAAGATGATTCTTTTTTTTCTTCCTTTTGGAAACACCAGAATGAATGAATGAAAGCAAAAACTTCCTTTCCTCATCCAGGAATGAATTATCCTCAGTGCAGAAAGTCCATGCTAGTCTGAGGTGGTTTTTGAATCTTCCTGTCCTGTTTGGAGCAGGTCTGAATTCAGCATATACCTTTTATAAAACACTCTTTCAAGGAAAAGATGCTACAAATTATTACTAAACTACAGGTGTAACTCTGTTTTGACTTCCCACTTTGTTCAAAGGAAAAGCTGAGGCTAATTGTAATGCATGAATTTACAATGGAGAATTGCTTTAATCTCCTGACCTTGTAATTACCCAGTTTTGATCATGGTGAAATAAATAGCAAGACATTTTACTTCAGTGTTAGTAGGAAAGGAGACTAAACCAGTGGCTAGAGGGGGTCAGAAAAAGACATTTTTCTGTTGGAGACAAAATAACTGGCAAGTGCTTGGTGAAATCTTTCCCCTCCTAAAACAAATCATTCTCCAAGACAGGATTTTAGGCAAGATAGACAATAACCTGATTCAAAATGGGTAATTCCTCCGGAAGTGAGATCAGAAAATCTCAAAATGGATATGGCTGTCGGCTGGGGGACGTAGCAAAACTATACAAAACATAGTTTATATATAAAATTGCTTTTGCACCTTCTTTTCTGCTGTGGACCAGCAAAAACCTTGTCTGATATTTTTGGTGTTATTAAAATTATATATCTCCCTGTAATGGAGAGCTGGGAACCTTTTTCTTATGCTAGAAATGGACTTTTCAAACCTCTCTGCTGCGTCTTGCGTTAGTGCATATCTTTGCATGACCTAATAATAACACAGAGGGAAAAAATGACAACTTTATATTTTATACGAGGTAGTGTTGCCTCTATTCACAGTCCATGAGCTGCCATTTCTTCATTCCACTCTAAAGGGCTCTACATTGAAGCCATTCTTGAAGACTACAGCACTTAGTTTGCTGTTCTCATGTTGCATTTTCCAAGTGTTTTTTGGTGGTCAGGTCAAACTGCAGGATCAGGTTGTTCTGCTGTGCTACCTTTATCACCATAAAATTGTTCTCTAAAGGTACTTAACAATCTGAAATATTGATTTAAGCTTTCTGATTAGCAGCCTGATATAAAACACAGGGACTATAAATCTTGTGTAATATTTGAACAGAGATAAATACTGAAGCTTCCAGATAACAATACTTGCCTTTCCGTAGGAAACACTGCTGTGGTAGAGTAAGCTTAACACATTTAAAAGCATGTTTCCAAAGCATTTGTTTTAAACTTAAATATATTGTGGTTCATTTTGCTCTCTGGAATAAAATTATGAAAATTAATTTATTGGTCTCAGGTATTAAGTCAAAATCTGCTCATATCTTTCAGAGAAGTAGCCCTCTGGGCCAATACATGTAGTTTTGGTATAAGCAATTGCCATTAAAAGGTCGTAATTTACCAATACATATAAAATGCAGAGGTATCTGCAATGCTTTTCTTAACACTTTGAGAATACAAAGTAACTGCAGTGGTTCAGATGCTGAGAGACTGCAACTACTGGTGAATTTTGACTTTTTTTAATGGGACTCACTGCAAGTTTAAGATGTTCACTGTCTTTTCTACAAGTTAATTGGAAAAAAACCAAACCAAACTTAAAACCAAAACAACTCAAAACCACCAGTGAAATTTCTAAGGCTATAAATTTCCATTTGATGTTTACTGAGGTAAATTCCACCTTTCTGGATTGTATGCAGTCTAACAGCATACACTGCATCAGCAGAATTAGACTAAAATTATACCAAAGATCAGAATTCTGCTGAGAACCTGCCTGTATCAACCCACTTCTTAGGGCACCTTTTGGGTGTAGAATTTAAGCCTTCTGGATTAAGTTCAACCCAATATCAAAGACACTGCATTACAAAATTACTTGGATAACTGTGCAGAACACCTTTTAAAAGGCTTCCCCTCCTGCTTCAGTTCCTGGTGCCAGGTAATTCTCTGGGGAAGTTCCTTGTCTAAATTTATCCATGTCCATTTTGTTGACATTTACTCTTTCACAAACATTATCATTTAGCTTAAATGGCTTTTTTCCCTTCCCTTCAGACAGAAAGATCTGTCTGACTTTTCTTCTATACCCTTTCAGAAAGGAAAGACATGAAATGATAATTCCAAAAACCAGAAAGAACCCTTTTTCGTATGATTTATGGGCTACTTATAGACAATATAAACTAATACAATTAGTAGGTCCTGTGAGATAACAAGATAGATGTTCTTCTACCTTGTGCATCATCAAAAAAACCCCAAAACCAAAGTAATACAAAAACCCTAAAGCCACGTCATCAGTTTAATTACAGCTTCAGAATTATGACTGGTGTTAGTGTTGTACAGATGGAGAGAGATCACAGCTGGATTGTTTTTTGATGTCAGGTTGAGCTTGATGTTTTGACAGCTGGGAAATCAAGTTATGACTTACAAACTGAGTAAATTTGATGTGTAAGCCATGGGAAGAGAATAAACGTAGATGACTGAAATGTCATTTTCCTGAGTCATTTTTATGGCCGTAACCACATTTAAATGCAAAGTAAAGGTTCAGACCAATGATTAACCCAGGAACAAGATGCTGCTGGTATATTAATTGACCTAATAAAGTATTCTACCTTAGGCGGCCTTTGTCTACATCCATTACATTACAGAGCAGCCAGTCAGTCAGAGTGGTTATAATTCACACACACAAAAACTGTGTTAAAATAATGGATGTGATGTGTCAGCCTAGATAAACTGCCAAAATGGAACCAAGAAATCCTGAGTCAATAATACTTTGAAATGTAGGGGGCAAGATTTAAGCACTCCATTCTTAATTAATTTTGATTTACCTGCATCACAATAATGCACGTTGCACAAGCAAATGGTGCTTCCTCAATTGCTTCAGTATGATAATTAAAGCCCCATCACTTCCCTTTTCAAGAAGTTTCTCTATTTGATGAGCTCTTTTTTGTTTTAGTTTAAATGTTATTTGCATAAATCCTATGACGGACATGTTTCTCAGGACAGTTTACCAGAGAAATACTTGATAAGGTCTGATTTTTTAGGGCCAGTGCAACCCTTGGTAGGGTTAAGCAAAACTCTAAATCAATTGTCTTAAGGCTCCCTGAAAATCTTAAACTCTTCATATGAAGTTCATTGATAGGTAAACGGTGGCATGCTTGCCTTTTTATTACACCTGGTTTGAAGGATTCTGATTTGACTGAACTGCAGATGTCCCTGAAAAGTAAACTCTTGCTCTGGTATCTGCATAAGAACACATCAAAAAACATTTCTTTACCTGTTACTACACTTCAGAAAGGTAATGTTTGCCATCTTGGAGAGGGGCAAATGTAATGATGCCTGCAATGTTTAAAGTGCAGTCAGGAATCCCAAGGCAAACTAGCCAAAATGAACATGGAAAACTCTAGAAGAATAAAACCTAAAGGAGCAGCTAGAGTGAAAAGGTGACCTTTCCCTCTTCAACACAGAAAATGGTGGTATGTTTTCCCCTAAATTCACGTGGTTATTGGATTGTTATCCTACAGCCAAGCCTAATAAACATAAGATAGAGCTCTATCCCCTTCCAGTCTTTCATGGGTATGAGCATGCTCTGGGGGGGGGGAAGTGAAATTACTTAAAGCTTCCAAGACTTAACTGTGCAACTTAATCCTTAGTAACCACACCTCAAAAGAGTGTCTGACTTCCCTGCAGGAAGAATAGTTAAAGAAGTAGTTTTCTTATTTGAAATTGTGTACAGGTTTGGGCTTTCTGCTTTGGAATTTCACAAATAACTTTGTGAATGACCTGAACTGTCAAGAGGTTCTCATGGGAAAACCTGTCATCCCCAAATATATTGCTAAAATACAATATCTGGGTTAGATTTGGTCCTTAGAACCTTATAACACACATGGGTTTAGACTAAAGGTCTGTCCTTCTTCAGATTCTTGACTCCAGTGATTATTCCAAGTATTTTTGTCTAACAACAAATTTTCAGCACCTCACTGTGTTGGGCTCTGAAAATGCAAACATCTAACCTATTTTTAATGGAGCAGAATAACTAACATGTGCAGGATATATTGTTTCTCTGTTCCACAATTAGACTTTTAAATCTAGCTCTGACTGGGAGTTAATGCTTATGAACTAAAGATTCATCTATTCCTAGTTACACCTGCTCCCTCATTTCATGACAAAAAGCTTAATGTTTTATTATGATCTTTTCCTTCTCATCTTAGAAACATAATAACCACCAGTCTCTTGCTTCCAAAATGGTTATAAATTTCCTGACTTGTAGTCCACATTGCCAGAGACATTCATTAAATCTAGATGTTAAACATCAAGTGAGGCTGAACAGCTCTGAGAGCTGATATCTAAGTTGGAGCTTGATTCATATTTTATGTTGAAGCAAAATGTTTCTTGTAGAAATCTCCCAGATCTTCGTCACTCTGCCTCTTCTGAGGTTTTTACAAAGTCATCCCACTCAGAAGAGCTTCTGATATGCAAATATAGCTACCCATATTTCAGTGCAACAGTAACACAGAGGCCAACTACTAGTAGTTAAGGTCCATTTTTGTTCCAAAGCCAAGTAGAGGAAAAATACTTTGGTTTAGATCTAGAATGGTTAGTGATGGCAATGCATAGAGTAACCTTGTGAAGAAATTGCAGTTGGGTCAAAGGGTGAAAATGTGTTTTATCTGTATTTTTCTTTCACATTAGATTTTCATAGAGCAAGGTGGAAAAGATGGCTGCAGAAGATGAACATCACAGATATTGGACTGTAGTCTTCTCTATTTTGTGCCAGTACTGTGCAGACTACTAATGAATTATTTATGCTGGTGTAAGAGCGGAGTCAGGTCCTCTGCAATATCATCCACAGGCAATAATTTAAAAGTTGCATTCAAAGGCCTGTGTAACATATATGACAAATTCTTGTCTGACTTCTATTTCCTCTTACCTCACTAAATAACTGAACAAATCTGTCCTTCAGTCCAGAGAATGAAGGACACATAAGCACCATCAGGTACGGCAATATAACTTGAGACAAACTGTTATTGATACCACAGAGGCTACACTGTAGGACTCTCCTCTATACTTAAGAATTCACTTACTACAACTCCACCTGACCACTGCAAATTTGCTCGCAGAAGGGCAAGGCTGTTTAATTTTTCTCTGTCCAAAAAAGATGGCCAGCATATTTGAATGGTTTGGGGAGAGGAGGTGTCAAAATATCCAGTGAGTTACCAGCTCAGTCATTCTCACTATGGTTATCACAGGAGTGCAACTGCTCTAATAGAATAATTGTGATTGTTTTATATTATGACATATACAAATAGAAAATAATTGACAATGCAGGGATTCAGTTCTTGAAGGAACAGACACTTGCCCTAAAGTTAATGCAACTCCCCAGAACTGCAAAAACTTGGTCAGCTATTAAATAATCTGACCTTCTGAATCTTATGGTTTCAAACTGGGCACCTTGATTAAATGAAATAATTTTAAAAACATGAATTGCTTTTTTATAATTTGAATTGCTTCTAGAAAATAATGTCCAATGAGGACCAGTGTTTCTCGTATGTTAAATAATAGCTTTTGGGATTTGTAACAATTTTTTCTAAGATAATCAAGAAACTAATACACCAAGCAATTGCATTTGGAATTTTTCTGTGTTTTCTTCCTTTGCAAGTATGTAAAATGGCATTTACCTTTTAATCCAAAAATCTAATGCATACTCTAATTCCCTTTTGGATCTAATAGAAAATTTTGATCAATCTTTTTTAATTAAAAAACATAGATTGTTTGGCTGTATTTATATTTCCCATGGCAAAAAAATAATTACATCAAAACTTTCCCAACAATGTTTTTATACTTTTATTTTGCCTTCTTTGATTTTTCTGGGCTGGAATTATGCTTACAAACTATATAGATGAAAAAGTGTGATTCATGATCATATTGTCTAGCTGGTATCATATGGTCTATCCTTTTACAAAAAATAAAACCATCTTCAGTAAGTGGTTAAACTACTGCTTTTTCCATCTACTGACTCTGAGCTTTTATAAACAACACAGAAGAGATGTGAAGTACATCATGAAGCAAATCCCGCTGCACAGGGAAACTGCTGGAATGCAGGCAAGGACGACTTTCTCTCCCACATCTGCTACCGCCCGAGGAACATCGGGACAAGAGAATGAGGCACTAAAAGGTTGAGAGTCGAGCTGAACTCATTGTTACTCTAGTATACTGAGTCAGCCATTCCTACATTTAAAAGCCCTGAACACTCCTGAAATTTCATTAGGAGAAAAGCCTGAGAAATGGGAGGAAAGGAAGAGCAATCAACTTCCTAAGAGGGTGCCACACTCCCTGGGCCTGGGAGGAGGTCCAGCTCTCTGAATTATGCTACCTGCCTCATTCTGAGGTCTTGTCATCATCTTCTTTAATATTTGAACTTCACTGCCCCCAGAGTTCTCTGTTCTCTGTATAAACATGAGTCTGCCCTAGATCTGTGTGGCCACTTTTTTGTTTGGATTTTGCGGATGAGTTCTGCTGTTTGTCTTCCCGGTGAAGTTTATTAAAGGAAAATTTTTCACAAGGTGTTTGATAAAATTATAGCACTTTGCCATTGCTGATTTTCTGCCATCATATATCATACTGTATAGCCCCAAACATCACAGAGAAAAATAGACAGTATTTATTTAGCCTCCCCGTAAGACAACTCTGCTTCCACAGACAGCTGCGCCAATCTTATATTTGGTGACACCAGACAATGGTTGTTTCTGTCCTCACCTTTTCCTTCCCTTACCAGTTCTCCTACCTTTGTCCTTCCCTGTTTTCCCAACTCTATCCCCTCCCTTTTCCACCTCTAGTGCTCATCTGATCTTCTGCAAGCCACTTTGAGTCACTGTCATAACAGAAAATGTTCAGCTTTTTTTTTTTCTTTTTTTCTGGAGTTAGTAAATTAAAGAGGCTGTCAAAGAGGATAAAACGAGCACCAGTGAAGCTAGGAGCGTGGAGAACAAGTCAGAGTGGGAATGGGATAAAGGACATCACTTTTTGGCAGCGCTTAGATGTTAATTCTCACCATCTTACAGGACACCATACACCAGAAAACACTCAGGGAATTCTAGTATCACTTTTAAGGTTTACAAATTACCAGAGAACCTTTCTGGGTTACTGAGATCCTTTTCCAAGCCACGGTTTCCCTGGCAGCAAAATCACTTCTGCCTTTTCTTGTCATCAGCACTCATTCCCATGACGCTGCCTGGCATAATATACTACACCTGTGACTGCTGCCAGTTCACCTGTTCGTACAGTGGAACTACAACCAGATTAGCAAAGGAACAACAAAAAAAAAAAAAGTAGGGGGGGTGGTTTGTTTTTTTTTTTAAATTTGGATCGAGTCTTCAAACATTTTACTAAAGCTTTGAGAATGTTGTGACTTGCCAAAAAGCCAGAAGCTAGCAAGAACATGCTAATCAAGAGAGCCAATGAAAATATTCACTTAGGGAAGCTCACATGTATGTTGGAAAGGAAAAGGGAATCTAATCCCAGAAAGCAAGGGATGAGAATTTATCTTCATTTCTTTCAGTTTAGCCCTAAAATAAAAAACAAAAAGAGGGAGAAATCATGAGATTTCACAGACATATTTGGTATAAACCCCTAAACTCCTTATTCTGCAAGGCTGAGGAAGGGAAACAGGAGGTGTAGCTCAAGGAAAGACAAGTGGGGAGATTAGGGATAGTCTAAGAAACATAAGAAGAAAAAGGAGCTTGGAGTGACTATTCTGAAGAAACTCAAAAATATTTCCGTTATAAAAAATGAGCAATTTGAGCTAACTCTGTTAATCTAACCTGGAGGGAGGAAAGCTGGTTTGTTCTAAAAGACTGTAAGAACTAAAATCCAACTTTGTTTGTTAAGGTGTTTTCATAACTCATGTTTCAGAGAGAGTAATTGATCTAAGTGTACTCTGAAAATGTCTGCTATGTGGTATACATTTGGGAGACCTTAACAGGTGCAGTGTTTCTTTCATCATGCTGAAGATATTGTGCCCGAAGGTGCTTGGTCACAGAAAGGAAACTTCCTAGGTAGGTGTAAACTGGTATTCCTTTAGGAAGGAGCAGGCAGTGGAGAGGCAGTTGATGTCTGACTTCAAGCACCGTAATATATGCTGGAGCCTTTGAGAATCTAAAAAGACAATGTTTCCACCTCTGGTCATATTCTTTACACCTGGGATCATAACCTTTTAACTTTAGGTTACAGCTGGCTAAAAAGTAGGGTCTCTGGAATTTAGAAAAAGTCATTGTTTATTTTTATTTTAGTCCAGACTGAATGGAAATCAAGTATGCTTAACTTTGGTTTGCATCAGAAGCTTTCTAGACTCTGTGGTTATTCAGTGAAATTATCATTGACTGTCATTTGATGAAGAATATAGGCTTCACTGAGCAAATCTAGAGAATTTCCATGGTCCATAGCTTTGTAAATGACTCCCTGAACTCTCATAGTTAGGCCTGGGATCCAATGAGATTGTCAAATGAAAAATTTCAAGTCTATACACCATTCTTTCCAATGATTTTTTATTCCTGAGTGGTTTCCAAACCAGTTCTACCTTGGGTGTTCAAGCATAGGAGAACAAGATCAAAGGAAGGACCTGTTGGAACAAACGCACTCTGTGCTTAGTGGGGGGAGCTCAATTTGTTTTGGCCCTGAGATGTTTCCTGCATGCCCTGAATAATTCCATTAATTATTTAACTCCCTTATTGCTGCCCACCTGTTACGTTCCAGTCCGATCGAGGGTCCAGGGAGGGGTTTGTAATAGTTCCAAGCGTGAGATTAGGACACAAATGAGGTCAAATGCCATTCACTAGGGCTTTATTGTTATTTCCCAGCAATAGTCACTGAGATGAGTGATAAAGTAAAGGAGAAGCAGTATTATGGAGCACAGCAAGAGCATAGTCACCACAACAGGTCCGCGGCATCTCGTTGGTCCTCTGGAGTCAGTGTCGTCCCATTGATCCATGGTTCTCAAGTTGTGACAGTGGTGAGGGTCCCAATTGGGGTAAGGCGCAGCACCAGTTTATAGTCCCTGCTGAGTTGCAGTTCGGCCCATCAGCGCTATGGTCACCTTTGCTCAGCAAATCATTGTTTGACACGGTTGCCGTATAGGCTTTTCCTGCCTTTATCACTTGGGCAGCACTTGATATTGCACAGTCGTGAGAAACAGGAGACCCTTTTCCTGCCTTTGTCGTTTGGAAACCACTTGGTATACCACAGCTATGAGAAACAGGGTCTGGTTGCTCTGATAACCAAGCGTGTACCCCTTTTGTTATCAGTATGGCAGCAGGCGAACTTTGTGACATCTTGTTTTTCTGTCAGTCTCCTACACCACCTGGAAGAATAGTCAAGCATTTCTTGGACTGAAAGACCTGCAGAAATCAATCTAATATTCACCTCTAACATTCCCAGTGGTTAAGCATAAGCTGAAAGTAACATCCTGAGTACAAGAGAGTATGTCTGGGGTACTTCATCTCAGTCTTGCATTGAATCTGATATTTCTCAAGGGGAATCATTGATAATCTAGCATCCTCAAATTCAGATTACCTTCTGGTGGGATTTAGGAGTTTTCCAGTTCCTTAGGGACTGGGTTTTAACATATACTAGACTGAGGGAGTGAACAGAAGGGACAGTATCATCAAATCCTTCCTGCTCTTATTTTTGAAAATTCAGGTTTACTCAGAAAAAGACCCTCCTGGTCTGGCACTGAGAAAAGGGAAATATTAATTAATGCATGTAACTATTTACTCTCAAACACATGCCTAATCAAAGTCAGTAGAGCCCTACTCAAACCAAATCTGTCAGTACCTAACCTAAGTCACATGTTCCTCTCTCCAATACCTGTGTAAAAAGTCAGAACTTGGCAGTCCTGAAAATTGAGCTGAATTACTTACTTTCTTCTTGTATTAGCACCTTGCAGTTGCTACTGGAATGCCCATTATTGCTGCCAAAATAGTAGTCCATATGCTCAAGCGTTCACTGAGTGTTAAGTCCTGTTGGCCTGATTCTGACCTACCAGACTAGCTTACGGCTAAGGACAAGGGGTTTCCTAGCCAGTAGCACACAAGGGTATGGCATGGCTGACTTTCACATTTGGACACCCTACTGATTCTTACATTCTAAAGATTATTTAGAGTGTCCTTAGTAGTGTTTAGCATAAGCCTAAATGAAGTTCGAACAAGTATCCTTGGTTCCTTCACTACTCTACTCTTGCACACTGCTGTGTGTCTTGCTGAACTTGGGACCAGTCTACCTTTTTTCGGTCCACCCATGTTTTCCATCCTCTATGAAAAGTCCTACATCCAGCAAACCTAAATCTTAAAAAATTAATAAATTACAAGTAAGATATTTTTTTAGGCAATTTTCCCAGAACTGCCTTAGTCCTGGAGTCATAACAGGCAAATTTACTGTGCCATATATCACTGCTAGCTTAATTCAAAATGAGATGTATTTCAGTATTGGCAGCAGTGGTAAACTGGCTACAGTCTACTGAAGCTTTGTATTTCTCCCCATATAACTTCTAGCTATCTTAAGACCAAATCTTTGTTGGGAGAACAGATAGGACTTAACTTTTACATTCAGCCTCTTCAGTTTCTGGATTGTTTTATACTAAATATCATTCTGAATGCATTCTAAATTCTGATACACCTGAACCTCAGGAATCCAGGTCCAAACTTAGATCTGATTATTATATGTCATTACAGTGAATTCATCCGGCTGATGCAACAGCCAGACTAAAAGAAAGGAGAATAAGCACTAAGACATGCATATAATGCTGTACTAGTGATGAGGAAAGAGGGATTGATAGGAGCGGATACTGATACGAATTTCTACCTCAGACAGCAAAAGAATGTTTCTACTCGGTTGGAGCTTGCAGGATGGTGTTTCTAAAACTCCCAGTTAGGTTTAGTTCCTTGCTGTGGACAGAGGTAACGTGCCCACAAGAACAGCAAGGATATTCATCCACAGTAGAGAACAGACCTTTTTTCTTCAATAACTGATAGAGGTTGGGTTTTAAGCTTTGACAAGGGTCTCATAGGAGGAAACACACCGAACCAATGCAATCCTGCCATACCAGCTGCCCTAACCAAGCCCTTGTCTTTCAGTGGTGCCACTTGGTTTCACCTGGGAATGAGGACATTGCTGTTATTACCTTCAATGATTGTCATTTTCTGTACAAACTTCCTATCACGTGGTCCCTCTGCTGGGGTCTGAATACTGGTAGTGCCCAGCAGTGGATTCAGGCCAGGAACTGAAATGCCCAAGAGCGGTAAACTGCATAGAAGTCTGTTTATCTTCTCCAAAATCATGGAAGCCTTAGCCATTCCTGCTGGGATCTGGATTTTAATTCCCAGGAGTCCAGAAAACAATTGTATCCCTGATTCAACTCCATTTCTTTCTGTATAGCTAAGAGTAGAGATTATTTTTTCCCTAGATGTTTTGAACCTTAGCTTTAAAGCTGTAAACAGCCCCTTTGGAACACAGAGAAGGTAGAAACCATGCTCTGTTCTCCTTCATTTTCCTCCCACACTTCTGCTCTTCTCATCTCCATTTTCTCTTCAGTCTCATTTATTTTTTCCATACTATTAAGCTGTAAGTAGTTGATAGAATGACAATGATATAAGGCCACTTCTTGCTCTATCCTCCATCCTTTACATGGGTGGATGGGTCCCTGTAATTGCAGCTAGTTTTAATCAATTGCTCTCAAATACATACTTGTTGTCCTTTATTTCTCAGGTATTTTGAATTTTAAAAGTACCTATTACCTATCTAAAATTAATTCAAGCTTTGAATGCACACAAGTCCATGTAACTTTTTATTTTTAATTTGAATCTTTTCTCCCTGGAGGAGTCTGGAATTCTTTATGAATTTATCATCATTGACTAAGGAAAAAAAAAAAACCCAAACCATCCAACAAATGTCCTTATATGTCCTAGATTTTCCTCCAGGGAAAACTACTGAGAGTTTACACTTGAAAAACAGTATCTCTCATTAAGTTAACTTGTTCTGAATTGTAAGAAATGTTCCACCATTCAGTAAAGGTCTAATTTAATACCCATTGAATGCCAAAGAAATAATCTCATTTATTTCAGTGGGCACTGAAACAGACTGGTCTTGCAAATCGTTTGGATTCACTTGGTAGTATTCCTCAAATCCAGAAACGGCTTGAGTACCAGTATCTACAGAAGCAGGGTGAGGATGAGTTCTGCTGCGCAGAGGAGGCAGAAAAAATTGTCCACATTAGGCAGAAGTCACTTGTGATTATTTATAAGGATAATTCAGGTAACTGCGATACAGAGAAACCAATTGCCAGACAGCTGATGTATAGAAGGGTCAGCAAACACAATAGAAAAGGTGGAGTTTGAGTTTTCTTATCTTTTATGGAAAAAAGAAAATGCTTATTCTCTGGTTGGTAAGTTAGTTTCTCTCTCTGTGTGATAGTGAGTTTGCTGCAGTTGGTAGTTTGCTGGTCAGTCAGGTACTGTGTGTTATAAGTAGAAGTCTGCCAGCTAACTATGTGAGGAAGACCATTGATCACAATTTTCAGTGGTGAGACTAGTTGGGGAAATAAGTCTAACCAAGGTAAAAGCTCACAAGACAACCAACCAATGACCAAAGAATAAGAGTTGAGGATTGGGGAGGATTTCTTCGTTTTCTTTAAAAGTGAAAAATAAAAAAAAAGATTATTGAAACAATAGCTGTCGTGGCCAAAATAACGGAGTAGGCAGTAAAGATACTGTTACTGGATACAGACATCCCAAAGTAGGTGTTCTCCTTCAGTGATCATGTGGTGGAAGCTAATCTTTTGTGAAGCATCATATAGAAAAATTGACAGAAATGAAGTTTTAGGGCTAGACCTGGAGGCAAGGGTGAACTGTGTGATTTAAAAACAAAATACAGGATGAGAGATGTGGCTTATGGGCAATTCAAGAAGTACAGAAATTTGCTGAACCAGAGAGCCCAAAGTGTAGATCACTGACTGATCTATAAAAGCATATTCTTGTAGGGCAAGGTGTCTAATGGTGGAAAACCAGCATTCTGTTCTGGAGGAAGAGCAGGCAGAAATGATGGTATAATAGCAAAGAGAGAAAGCAGAGAGCTAGTTCAACAAAACTACAGATTAAAACAGACCTGTCGCCAGAAGAGCTCCAGAGAAAGTCATGATATCATCCATGGACCAGAAGCTGAAAAGGAACAAGAGGTGAAATCGTGTGATTATCCTGCTTCCTGGGATAACTGGATAGTGCTTTGAATGACTTTTGGTACTTCCTCTGCACCATACAACTTCAATTTTGCATCTCTGTGAAACCATAACTGGGCTCTACAAACAAGCTGACAAGGCAGTTGACTGAAACTGGTCATTAAGAGTCAGATGAAAGGCTCAGTGTGCACACACACCTTTTTACATCAGTTTCTACTGTCATATACATGAGAGAGATTCTTTCATGGTATGGCAGATGAACTTACCTTCCCACCCCAGCACAGCTCTGGCAGCTCTCCTGCAGCAGGAATTCGTCACTTAAATCTCGGTCTTTATAATTCTCCTGTTCTTGCTAGTGCGCTCTCGTAAATGAAACTAGGCTAGAAGTACTGGTAGATAACAGAAAAGAAATGTGGTGTCAGCCTTCAAAAAGAGAAAGATCGTAGTAATTACTGTCAAGAAAGTCTAGCTTCAATCCCTTTTAAAATACTGGAATGAATAGCAGTTTCTAACCATTTGGAAGATAGCAGAGGCATTACAAATAAGCACAGCTTACAAAAAGAAACTCTTGCTGTTACTTTTGGACAGAATTATCAAATGAAAAGACTATGACAGATGCAATGCAGGACTTTTTCTGCATATAATAATTTCATGAGAAATGTTACATTTACAATTAAGTTTTAAAATGAAGTGCAGTAGCACAGACTAAAGGTGGAGATGAAAGAAGATATAAATGCTTACAGTACGAGACTTGTGTCAGGCACCTGAGGGTTATTTGTCATGTCTGCTAAGAAGGAGGGTTTCAGTGTTCAAGACTGGGTTTATATTTGATAACGCTCTAGTCAGCTTGAGTGTGGGGCCCTGGGGTAACCTTTTGTTTAACCTGCCCAAAATGGATGTCAGAGATTCTCCTTCCCTACTTCCACTGCCATTTAAATAGTGGTAAAAATGGGAGGTGTTTGTTACCATTACCTGCTTCCCTGCATTCATATCAGCTCCTTCTAGAAACCCTGTCATTCTCATGCAGGGAGTTATATTATACCAATCAGACAAACAGAAAAAATATACAATATTCATTAAATATTGCATGCCTTTGCAATGTCCTTCACAGGGCGAATAACATGGAAATGTGTTTTTTCAGACAGTGTTAAGTTGGAAGGGGTAGCAATACAGATGATCACAGGAAAGTGGGGAAAGAAAGATGCTTAGAGGTGTAAGGATAAAAAACATTGTGCAGAGAGGTTCAAACAACATCACCTAATAATTCATCTGGAAAGGAATGACAGCTATTGAGAAGGTTATACAGAGGGACTCGAGGCTTTAGAAACACAAGAAATTAAATTAAGGAAGGGCAAAATTTATGCCAAATATTAGGGGAGTCTTCCTACTAGTGAGACTTAGATACTGCAAAGGAATGGTCTGAACTCACCACTTTTTAAGGTAAAAGCAGATCAAAATGTTCTTTAGAGAATATTAGCAAGTAGGGAGATTAGGTTGCAGGTCCCCAGTTTATAAGTTCTGATGTGCCCCAAATGATTTCAAAAATTCTGAAGTTCATAACAACCTTCCCTTTATCTACAGCATGATGGAATAAGTGTCCCAACACTTTTTTTGTTGTAACATACTCGAGGTATCCTTGGAGAATAAGGTGTTAACAGGTCTCTTTAACCTGTACGGTTAATTATTTATAATTTGTGGTACAGCAGCATCTTGCAGTTCTATTCCACATTGGATCCCATTGAACTAAGTGCTGTCAAGAGATATGACAAAAGTTATTTTTTTATCCCAGATCTCTTATAATCTAAATGTAACAGATAATCCAATGAGTAGGTTTTACAAATGGTTGGGTATAGAAGGGGGGACAGAGTAGGTAATGCCACCGTGGTGACAAACTAACATAAGTTAACTAGTTTTCAAGTTGACGATTTTGTTTGTGCTGTGAGTTCTTAAAAAATCCTATGCCTGCTTCCCATGCTGAAATATTTTTAGATATGCACCTCTCACTGGAAGTGGGTATTATAGCTAGCATGTGACTAAGAGCAAGTCAGATATCTCTCCTGTAAAGAACATGTACAAGGAACCATATCTGCAACCTGTATCAAAAAATGTTTGGACATCCTCATGCCATGAGTGGTGAATACACAAATACAGGTTCCCTAACCAACCTTCTGCTTTGGCTGTCTGAATGCAGGGCAGCATGTAAAGAGTGTGACTATGTTCCCCTCTGCACCTAGAAACTCCTGGTGAACCTTCATTTGTGTATGACCACAGCTATCTTTGAGGGCAGGGTGATGCTGCACAGTCCACAAATGCAAGGTTGGGGCTCTATGACTCACCATGAGTTTAAACCCATAAATTCTGAAAGAGGTTTCCATCCTTTGTAATTTTGTAGCTGTTACATTCTTACAAGGTCTTTTCAGATTCAAAATAAGAAGGAGCAGTGTTTTTTCACTACTTTCTTACTCATGCCCATACTCACACATACTGTGATCTGAGGTATAAATGCTGTGGAGTTACCATAATTCCAGGGGATTTCCAAAAAATTATTCTAAATTAACACTGCTGATAATTCAGGTCAGATCTGGTTCCATGCATGTACATATATTTTTAAAGATCCTAAAGAAATCAATTACCCCACTTTTTCTGTCTTTGAACACTATGTTCTGCACCTTCTTTTAACTGCAATGATAGTGTATTTATATAAAGTTCCTCCCTTTCCCAACACTCATTAATAATGTAGCCTTCAGCACAAAGGGCTGTCAGTGGTGGTTTTTTTTCTCACTCCGAGAAGAAAAATAAACCCTCTGTTTCTAAATGCAAGAGGCAACGCATGCTGAAAGATGTGATAATATAACATGAAGGTATTCCTTCAGGTTATTTTCCTTGGTGCAGTTTGACACCATCTTGTAAGTGATATTCTCTTTGTTCATATTGTTCTCAGTATTCACTGGCAACAATGAAGAGTATTTTTCAAGCTTGACAGAAAGGGACCCAAGGTCAGTACTTCTCTTGCACTTTCCCAGACAATGGCATTTTATAATATTTCCTCCAGATGGACTGCCAAAAAGTACCAGACTTAGCCCAGTGATCAAAAAATACTGTTTATTCCTTACTGTTTTCAAAATCATGCAAAGACAATTGCAGTTGCTTACTTTGGGTCAGTCTGTTGCATTGCCAAACTTCAGATAAAATCCTTATTTTCTTACTGCTATCAATATAATGATTCATGGTCTGAAACAAACTGGCCATATATTGAAGTTTCAGGAGCCCAGGCATAGCTGACTGTGAATGGGAACCGGGGAGATATAGCTAGTGGCTGTTCAGATGAATGTCAATGGAAGAAAAAAGCCCTAAGGATGCACAGCTACACATACTCCCGTCTGGATACTTCCTTCACTTTAAAGCGTAGACAAAGCTTGAATCTTTAGCTGCAGGGTTTCAGTCTGTCTTATTGTGAAGCAATTCATACAACCTACAGCCTTTTAACTGCATTGCTTTTAACCTGGGTAACTGAAATATGGGAAAAACAAAGTTAATGGTGAGCCAGTTAAAAATGTAGTTCTGTAAGGACCTACAAGAACAAAAGAAAGATGTTCCTATTGACGTCAGTCACAAATTTCCAGTCCACTCTATGTACTTAAAAGAAGGTAAATGCAGTGACTGCTGTAGGCAAGTGTGGCTTGCCAGGGAGCAGCAAGAGCAGCCCGCTCTGCCAGGCACGTGTGTAGCCAAGCATCACAACAAGGTAGGCACATGCAGTGTCCTCATTAGCAAGGGGCACAGGCTTACAGTACTCAAGCAAGAAGCACAGAGCAGATCTGGTAATGATGGGCATATGCGGCCAGCAGACCAGTGATTGCCAGGCAAGTCTACAGTGATAAGGGAGGTCTGAGGTCAAGCCAGAAGTGAAGACAGTAAGGCAAGTCTGGGATTAGCAACGTACAAGGCCAGGCACAGCATATCTACGATATAGCTTGAGCAAGAGTCTGAGCTTAAATGAAGCTCCCAAACCACAGTATAGAGGACACAAGAGCAGATGTCGGAGATGAGGGCTTCTCACAGCTCATTTTCACAGCTTAAATGTTGTCATAGCAGTCTGGTCCAAGGTCATACAGCTCTGTCATACCCAGGAGGGGAAGAGGTTGCAGAGAAACATTACAGAGAAAGATGGTCACAGGCTGATAGGGACACATAGGAGATGGATGATGCACTCAGCACCCTGCCATGTTGTTCATAACATGTCCAGTTTATTTTTAGCAGGTGATTTTTAGGCAGTCTGATTAATGAGGATTGGAATATTAAAGCTAATTTCTTGGTTATGAGGATATAACCTGGAAAACACTATATGAAGCCATGTACATAGGCATGTTTTCAGAGTCCCTTGACTTGTGCACCTTCTGCATGTACACATGTACATCTAGGGTTTCACATCAAAAGCCCTCTAATAGTTCCTCCAGAACCTCATATAGAAGTCCTGGCTGCACTTCTCCCCTCACTTTTTTCTTTACACCATCTTCATCCATCCTCATCCACCAAGTTGCAAGCTCTCATCAACCTCCTTCTGACCTTGTCAGCAGGATGCTGGGAACTTTTGAACTGCTTTCCATTCTGAGTCTCTCTTATGTCCCAAGGAAAATGACACCAGTAGACAGGACCTACTCTTTCCCTCAATGTCTTCAAAGAACAGTAGACACTGTCAGGGTATCTACTTGGTGTGGTTCTTAGTGTCTCTCTCTAGCTTCCTGGGTTCTTTTATTACTTTTTACCTCTTGATTCTCACCTCCTTCCTTTACTCGGTCCATTGCAGTCCCTAACCACTTCATTTTTACCTCTCACTGAAGTCCCAGGGAGGATTTCAAAGTATTTTAAGGGTCAGAGAAATCAGCAAAAAGAGTGGTAATAAGGGATGGTGCTCAGAAGAAAAGCACACAGGCTTGCTCACTTCCTGTAGTCCATGTCCTCTTCCTACCCCAAATATCCGGAATGTTGCGTTGGACTTATTGTTAGTTACAGCTTCACCTGTTTCCTTTAGGGTCTGCTTGTTGATGAACCAGCTGTGTGCTAGTCCGTCTCTGCTAATAACATGTTCTATTAGCTGACATAGAAAGATGTTCTTCCATTTATCTCTTTAAAGCTGGGCTCCTGAGTGCCTGTTGGCTTTAGTAGTGTGGGATTTGGTGAATAACAGTTCTGCTTTAACCTTCTCTACCACCTTCATGATTTGGTAAACCTCTAACGTATGCATCCTCAGACTTCTCTTGTCTTAAGTAGAGAGTCACAGTGACAGCCTTTATAGTTTATTCATGTAAACTAGCTACCCCATCCCGTTCATCATTTTAGTTGTCCATCTCTGTTCATTGTTTAACTCCATTACATCCTACAAACACAGACACAAGAGTAGAACACAGTACTCAAGGTCTGGGTGGGTACTTTTCCAGACAGTGACCAATAATTCATTTGGCCTTTTCATCTGCTGCTGCACATTGAGGTAACTATTTCAAAAGACGGAAAATGATGACTTCAAAGTCTATTTCCTAAGCAGTAATTGCCATTTCTAGGTTCAGCAACATGTGGGCATGGTTTAGATTATTATTCCTTGTTGGCATGACTTTACACTTAGCTACATTGAAGGTCACCTGCCACTGTTTTGTCTTTTCACCTAGATCGATGACATTGACTTTGTGTTCAGCCAAAGGAAGCTGGCATCACCCACAAACTTAGAGATTCACTGTGTACTCTTTTCACCAGGTCATCAATGCATAATATTAGAGACGTAGCATAATTTTGGTCCCAGCAATGGTCCTTCTGGAACACTACTCCTGACTTCCTTCCATCCTGGAAACTGACCATTAAGCCCAGCATTTTGCTTCCTGCCATTTAGTCAGCTTTCAGTCCATAAAGGAACCTGCCCTCCGATTCCATTGCAACCTTGTCTCTTTAGTAACCTTTCGCATGGAAAGTTGCCAAAGGCTTTTTGAAAACCCCGATGCATGATCCAGTGGATCACTTTTATCCACACACTGTTGACACCCACACAAAGCTCTGACACATCAGTAACCCCAGTCTCCCCTTCCTGAAAGCTCTGCTGCCTCTTTTTCCCCAAAGACCTTGTTCACTTATGGAATCAGGGAATTCACTCCTTATTGCAGGCTCTACCACCTTACCAGGAATGGTCAGCTTAGCCAGCCTGCAGTTTCCAGGATACCCTCTAGAAACTTTGCTGTGTATGGGAGTTATGCTGGCAATCACCCAGGCCTCCATCACAGAGGGTGTCTGAAGTGGTAGTTTGCGTACTTTGGTCAGCAGTTCTGCAATTTCACATCTGAGTTCACTCAGAGCTCCCAGGTGAATGCCATCCAGCCTGGGTGACTTATGAACACAGCTTCGCTGCTTGGTCTGATGCTTCCTGTATATTTACTTTAAATTCATCTAGCTCGTCTCACCTACTACAAAGAATGTGGAGACATATT
Source organism: Burhinus oedicnemus (assembly GCA_008921705.1). Classification (NCBI taxonomy): domain Eukaryota; kingdom Metazoa; phylum Chordata; class Aves; order Charadriiformes; family Burhinidae; genus Burhinus; species Burhinus oedicnemus. Next base: position 596,028 of record VFFE01006510.1, on the reverse strand, counting down.
TATGTCATGATTTACACTGAAATCACAAAACCTAGAAGTTTTCTTCAGGCTCCACTGAAGAACCTTTCAGTGTCATCCTATGAAAAGATAGTGTCATTTTAAATCTAAAAATATAAATGAGCCATAGCATGGATAAACCTTTAACCTGATATTTCTACAGGAATTTAGTATGGGGTTTCCACACTAGCTGGACTTTAGAGGGCTCTGAAAGCTGAGGAAAGTCTGTACTACTATAATGCTGTTGACACCAGAAACTATCAGGTAACTTCACTGGCACAGATGAGATCAGAATCTGGCCCCAGGGTATAATTCAAAATTATCTTGTCTGGCAAAGGAAAAAAGAACTGGCATTAGTAAGATCCCCAGATTTTTGTTATCTAAAATGATGTTAGCAAGCTAAGATGTCTGTAAGGTTGCAAAGGATCTCAAAGGAAAGAGTCTCTTGTGAGAAAATGACAAATATTGATTATTACATGGTAACAAAACCATGAGGCAGATGCTCAGATAATCTAAATCAGAGTGACTGCTACAAAGACTACAATAGAGATTTATTGGAATTTGACATCTAGTGCTATACATGTTAACTGGACTTTCTGAAATCATTAAACGTATTTTCCACAGAAAGTTTTCATGAGAGGTTGTTTTATGTTCTGTTTCCTCTGAAATTTAACAAAACAGTGATTTCCACCGCTGTAAGATCCTCGTTCAAGTGCAAGTATTGAAACTTGGAAATGAGATTCGACACCTATTTTGATGCAGATATGAGAATGTATACCTGTCTCTCTTGCGTAATCCATTCACATATCATGTAAAAACCTTTCAGCAAAAATTTGCTCTCAAAAGGGTATGAAAGCTAAGGGAATTAATAGGTTTGACATTTTGCAATGAATTATTTCACAAGCCTCTTATTGTTTGGCCACTTCAGTTATTGTTTTGAAATTAAAAAAAAAATTATTCAGTTAAATCTGCAATCCAGTTAAATCACACTCAGAGCTCCTCAGGGGCAACAGGTCTGAATTACTGCTTACATGGCAGCTTGCCTCAAAACTTGAAGCTACTACCATCATAAATAAAGACAAAATGTCAATAGCTATTTGAAGTTCTACTGCTATGCTAGCTTTTAATGTCATTTCAAACTTCAAACTTTCAGAGCTAGTATAGCCCTCCTCTGGGTGACAGACAGGAGTGAAAGAAATAGTCTGCCTGTTACCTTTTCTGTGGGGCTTCCAGCAACTCTACCCCAAAGTGTATGGTGCAAGAGCTTCGTCCTCAAATGTAACAAATTGATGCAAATCTTTCACTATTCACAGCCTAGTAGAATTATAGCAGTTTAGTTTAGCAGAGGCCCCAAATATAAAGTTACGTATAATACAAAATGGACTTGAGATTCGCATTAAAAATTCAGGGTTGGGGTTTTTATATAAACTTCAACTTCTCTTGTTCAACTCAGAAGCATGAGGAAAACTGGTATGTCTAAATGACAATTATCTGCAAAATGTGTATTCCAGAGGACATTAAAAAAACTCCTGCAAGTTTCCTTTTTGTGTCCAGAAAGTCCATGATTAAGGTTCCCTTGGTGCTTTTGGTGCATCCAGCATCAAAGTTAATCTCTTTTTCAATTTAAATCTTTAAAAGGCATTCATTGCCATTTTTCATAGGGAAAAGTCTTCGATTGCTAGGGCTGAAAGCCTGTCACTGTGATTTTTCCTAAAAATCATGGCTTTTCAGACTTACTCTCCTGAAAGAAGCAAACTTTTAAGGCATGTTATTTCATAGAAGTGACACAAAAGCATAGATACTTTTTGAAACCTATTTTTAAGATCTGTAACTCAAGAAAAGTTCCTCTAATTTACCTACAATTTTAACTAAAGAAAGTTCCTGTGCACAGCTCTACGTACAAAATGTGAAGTGTATGGAACCTAGTAACAAGGAGTGTGAAAGAGGGAAGGCAAAGGCAGACAGCGTTAAACAACTAAAACTGTCAGTGCAGATAATGGGCTTTAAATACATTTTTTCCAAGTATTTAGGGACAGTTAAGCTTTAAAAGATTGGCTTTCTATTTGGACTACCTGTCACATTCAATATGGCCTGTTCATGGACCACATTCACTTTTGAAACAACACAGGAAAGCCCTGCCTTGGATTCCTGATCACTTCTATCAGTTAACATGACCAGCAGGCTCAAAGACAGCTTCATGGGTTGATAGCATAGGAAATGTAGCTGCCTACAGAAAAATCAGATTAGTTTCCAGATGTTGAAAATAAATATTGCAGAGCGTTTGACCTAATGGCTTCCAGTCTGCCAATGTACCGCATGTGCAGCCACAGCTGTTAAACCACTTTATAATAAGACGCAACAGAAGGAGACAAAACTCTTCCTGCATGAGTATTTCTGCTCAGTTTGTATTGCTGTCATTTTAGTCATTTTACCAGATGGATAAAGTCCAGGCTGTAAACTGTAGAGGCTACAACATATAGCATATGAACAAGTTCACAACTTTAATGCTTTGTGGTATGATTGAATTGGAAAAGTCTCAGGAGCGCTGGTAGAGACACCTGACCCACATATCTGTGTTATTTATCGTCCCTGTACCATAGCAGTTATTCATGTCTATTGCAGTCAAACATCTGCTAGAAAATTTCCTTCCTTTTTCCCTATGCATGGAATATCAAGGATCTAACAACACCTAATGGGAATATATTTAGGGCTTCTCATGACAGAGTGGGCTGATGCATGTTGTTCAAATACACATGCAATTTTTTGTCTCCTCCCTCAAAATTTAATGCTTCAGTGGAGCATAGGCCATATTAAGACATTTTTAAAACTGACATTCTTAGGGAAACTTCCTTGAAGATTATGAGGACTAGCTCCAACTCCTAATGAAAAAAAACCCAAAAACCAAAAAAAAACCAGGTCAAGCCAAACATGATTAGATCTCGTTTTCCTATAGCTTTACAAAAAACATAACAGCCTCCTACTAGCTGTGCTTTAAAAAAATGAAACCAAATTTCTTTCTTCCCTAAAGACATAAGAACACAATATGCGATTTAAACTGAATTTGTGGAACCACTACTCCTCTTGCACAAAGCTGGCAGGAATGTGGCATGTGGAGCATTTTTACTTCACCTGCAGCAGTCTATTTTTGACTGAAAATACATTAAGAGATATTGTGGGCCAAACTACAACTTGGCTTAATTTATTGGAATTGCAAGGAATATGAGATCAGGCAAAATATTGAAAGGTAAAAACCTTGCAAGTCATTTGCTGAAACACTGGAAGGAGAAGTATAAAGCTTTATTGCATAATCATAATGAAAACAATGGGCCATTTTCCTTGTTCCTCTAGTTTACTTCACCGTTCATGGATTACTGTTAGGTTCTTACTGACTACCACGTATGAACCTGAGAGGAAAATCAGCCTAATTGAGGTACAAAGCAGAAAACAATATGACCCTTAAAAAGTGGTCCTTTCTTTCTGTGCTATATATTAGAGAAAAGTATTTGACCAATTTTTTGCTCCTGTAACCACAGATGATCTTTCCTGCTAGTTCTGGGAATTGTATTAGAAATCCGGATGGAGGGAACAATATTTCAATAAACATTCATTTATTCACATTTGAACCTCAATTTTGAATAAACGACATGCACAAGACTGTTCGTGTTCATGATCTGTGATTATTTGTGCATTAAACCTTTGCTAGATGCAATATTTTTTAAAAGTCAATTTTAAACTCAAATGTTGATGAAAAATTATTCTTTTTAATTTTGTATTCAAAGTTCAAAAGAAGACTCCAGTAAGGTGGTAATACTTATGTGTTTAGCTATAAACACCTGACTAGTCCTACTGAAGTCAGTGAGATTACTCATGTACTTCAAGTTAAGTGTTTCTAGGTCTGGAATCTTCTTTTGAAAATTTTTAATAACTGTTTTAAAAAGGCTAGAAGTAGGGAAACAGACAAAGTTCAACAAATGCATTATCTATTGTGAATTATTCATTCAAGAGGAGTTTTGTTAGAGACAAATGAACATAATTGAACTTCTGACTGAGGGCTGGTAATAAAGAAAAGTCTAGCATTTCCAAAACGTAACTTACTTCTTTGTTACTACCAGAAAATGTAAATGTTGGAGAATTTGTTTATGTTCATTCTTTCCCACAGAGGACTGATACAGGGCATTCAGTTGCAAAGTAACATTATCTCATGCTGAAAAGCGGAGAAATTAGAAATTCCTATGTTATGAGCTCTCCTAACTGCTGACTTCAGTGTGTGGCATCAGACAACTCACTTAAATCCTTATGCCTTGGTATCCCTGACCATGAAGTTGAGATAACTGAAGTAAAGCCTTCAGGGCATTATAAACATGAAATCTGAATGTTCCTAGTACACCTGTAGGTGGTTGGTGATGGTTAACACAATATATCATCTGATTGGGCACGCTTCCTTCCAAGGATGCCCAACTTTTCCTTCAAGACAAGTTATAATGACAACTACCAATATTAGAAATTTGTAAAGCAGTACTGCTCAAAAATTTAATGAGATTAAGGCCTCTGTGTGCAAGGTAGCGTATGAATATACAGTAAGTGAGATAGTACACGCCTAAAGGTATTAGTCTAAGTCCACAAAACACAGCTCAGAGAAAAAACTGCTCATCCCCATTTTATTTATCTCGAATTTAACGTTGTATGATAAACTCAGGCTTTAGCTCAAGCCTTCCAGTGCCTGTTCAGAAAACGTTCTACTGAAGTTCAGAAGCATTCTCTGTCTTGGCTAGGTTAAAACAAAGTTGAAATTGTTTAAGTCTGGATTGTCTTCCCTGCTCTTCCCTCCTGAAATAAACTAGTTCCATCCAGGTAAAGGTGTTAGCGTGACTCAGCACTCAGGCAAGACCAGGGTCTCACAGGCGCATGCAGAGGACACGGTTACCTAAACACATCTCTTTAAGGGAACATGTTGAAACGGGATCAGCTATGATTGAAAGATGTATCCACACAGCTACTGAGAAAACCGGTCCCATCCAGTGAATGTTCAACATGGAGGCACATCCCAGCATGGTCATATCTTCCTGGAGCTAAATCTGAGAGGATGGACATAATAGTTTAGGTTCAGATAGTCTGTTTTTGCATCTGTGCAAAATATATTCACAATGCTATTTGTTTTATTCTGATGTACTTTTTTGAGTTAGTGCTAGTTCAAATGTCTCCGTATGGCTGTGTTCCCCAGGTCCTGGTACAAAATTAATGTTTGTTGAAACCTAACCTTGTAATCAAAAGATTATGCACTTCTAAATTTAGAATTTTTTTCCTCCAATACATAAATAAAGTCTTTTTATAACTTCAATATCTGTAGGAGAAGATCTGAAAGTCACATGAGGTGTACAGACTCTATTTTGATATGCAAATCAATCACTAAACAAAATTTATTCAACAGCGAGATTTTAGCCTTTTGTTGCATCTTTCATAGACCTAGCAGAAGAAAAAAGATTACATTTCTAATACAAGATAAGTGAAAGGCAGTCAGGATGTGAAAGAGAATGCAGAATTTCAGAGGAGTGACATGCTAAATAGCCTTTTACTGACCAATCCAAAAATCACTTTGGCTCTCATAGGAAATAAAAGCTTAAAGTCAGAATGCACATAAAATGAAGACTGAGAAGAAAAAATTGTCCCTTAAAAAAGAGAAATGTCTTAACTCTACCCAGACGTTATTGTTAGGATTTAATTTTATTTTCCTCAAATCTTATTTAATCTCTATCTCAGCGGGCTAATCTGCACAGAAAAAGATGTCAAAAATATAACTTAACTTCATCTTGAACTGTTCCAGCTTCTTAATGACAAAAAACCCTGCAAAATCTATAATTCCACAACAGCTGTCATTTCAAAATTAATATATCCTTTCATTCAGCACCTCCCTGTCATTAAATTTTTCCCCAAAATTAAACAGCTGTCCATGTGGGAAAATAATTCACTATATGTGAATTTCTGTTCCATAAAAATGCCCTATTATTGCATATATAATAAAAATAGAATCATAAAATCATAGAATGGTTAGGGTTGGAAGGGACCTCAAAGGTCATCTAGTTCCAACCCCAAAGCCATGGGCAGGGACACCTCGCACTAGACCTGGTTGCTCAAAACCCTATCCAACCTGGCCTTGAACACCTCCAGGGAAGAGGCCTCCACAGCTTCTCTGGGCAACCTGTTCCAGTGCTTCACTACTCTCATAATGAAAATTTCTTCCTGATATCTAATCAGAATCTACCCTCTTCCAGTTTGAAGCCATTATCCCTCGTCCTATCACTACATGCCCTTGTAAAAAGTCCCTCTCCAACTTTCTTGTAGGGCCCCCTTAGGTACTAGAAGGCTGCTATAAGGTCTCCCTGGAGCCTTCTCTTCTCCAGATGGAACAACCCCAACTCTCTCAGCCTGTCTTCATAGGAGAGGTGCTCCAGCCCTCTGATCATCTTTGTGGCCCTCCTCTGGACCTGCTCCAACAGGTCCACATCCTTGTGCTGAGGACTCCAGAGCTGGATGCAGTACTCCAGGTGGGGTCTCACAAGAGCGGAATAGAGGGAGAGAATCACCTCCCTCGACCTGCTGGCCATGCTACTTTTGATGCAGCCCAGGATCCGGTTGGCTTTCCGGGTGGCAAGCGTGTATTGCCAGCTCATGTTGAGCTTCTCATCTACCAACACCCCCAAGTCCTCCTCCTCAGGGCTGCTCTCAATCCGTTCTCTGTCCAGCCTGTATTTGTGCTTGGGATTGCCGTGACCCAGGTGCAGGATATAAATCATATACAAAGTATATTTTAACTCTCATTAAATGAAGATATTTTCCTGATAATGGCTGTTGTTCACAAAATGAAAATATGGAATAGTTTTCAGTTAGTTCAACATCAAGACAAGAGGAGAATCAAATATGTTTGAATCATGTTCTTGGCCAGTTTGAGTCAATGTAAGTCAGAGGAGCAGTATTAATTTATACCAGCTGAGTTCCTACCCCATGATACTGTAAAAGTCAGGCTGGACTGACATTCCTCCTGAGTGCACAGTCTACATTATATTTTCCTCTGTTTTTCTGGCTCTTAAGTATCACTTTTTCCTTTCATCCCACTGTACTTGATGGTTCTTACAAGCTTCAGCGAAGGTGGCTATTGTGGGCCACCAAAAGTTCTGAGGTGGTTCACTTGTTTTTCATGGATTTTGATGTCTTGCTGCAAAGACATCATAGGCGTCTGAAGATGTCTGTGCAGAAGTAAAGGGCTTTTTTGTAAAAAAGTTTCTCCTTGTATCTATGTTCCCAAGTAAAATGTTCAATATTTTTGTTATTGCTAAATTTTAGATTATGTTTTATGTAGATGACTTTCAGAAATCTTTCCTTGTTTCATAGTTCAAACTTTGATTCAGTTTCCCCTTTATGCAAAGGCCTTCTTAATTCTACACCTAAAGTATGAAAACAAAGATTTAAAGTTAGCAGGTCAGAGGAAGAGAATTGTCTAAGAGCTCTAAGCATGTGGAAGACAAAATCAAAACCTATTTCTTGTTTTTGATTAATTTAAGGAAGACTCTTTTGTAAAAGAACACTTCAAACATTCCTGCTTGAGCTCTTCTCTTACAGCTGCAGGACTTCAGCAAGGTCTAGAAAAGCCTTGGAAACATTTCCTGCAAGTGCTCAGTGATTAGGGTCTTGCAGAGCATTCTTTAACACTTCAGCAGACCTGCAGTCCTGAAAAGTGCACTGTCTACAGATGACATGTTATGGGTCATTCACACAAACACAAAATACAAAAAGTTGCTTGATAGTTCTGGGATTTATTGAAAGGAGGAATATAGCATCACACGGGAGAAAAAAGGTGGAAAATCAGAAATGATAAGAGAAAGAGGTGATTTTTTCATCTGATAGAAAAGTGAGATGATTAATATCAATATTTTTAGAAAGTTTGAAGAGTTTAAGTGTTTAATTTCTTTAGGATGATGCTGAAAGACTAGACATAGCACATAGTAAATCCAAGAAAGAGCCAATGGTGATAGGAATATTTGGTGATATGAATATAGTGAAAGAAAGGGCCAGGAAAACATCTCAGAAAGGACTGGATAAAATTCAGATAACCTGTTTCTGATCTCCTTCATAACTTGATTCAGTACTTTGTAGGTAAACCCTGAAAATTAGATTTGTTTTTCAAACATCTTTGCTGAAGTGGACGGTCAAAGCTGAGTTGAGGTCATCACAAATCCTCTAAGTTCTGTTCAAGGTTTCTCCCGTATGGTTTTATTCTTCCATATGCACAATTACCCATATGATATTATCAGATCTGGATGAAAAAAAATGTGATCTTTTTCAAATGTTGCCCCCAAAATGTTCTTTTTATCTTATTTTTTTAAATGTAATTAGTTTTGAACCCCTTCATTTTATATAACTTCAGAAAGATCCTCTCAGTTCTTGTCTGACCACATCTACCCTTTTTATTACATGTATTCCCAAATTGTAAATGTCATGCAACTTTATTTTGAACGGTCACAAGTTGCTCATAGCCCTTCACCCCTGCATCTTCTCCAAGACTTTGTGGATATTATTTATCACATATGCAAACTCTTCAGGACAAGTTGTCCATCCTCTCATATTTTGTTCATAAAGTTTTAATCCCTATGGGTCCATAGTCTCATATAGGGTTTTTTGCTTCCAGCTGTAATACAAATAAAAATTAATTTTTATTGACGACAATGATATCTGCTGAGAATCACTGCATTCCCCGTTATTTGGATAAATAAATATAAATCTGTTTTAAGAGAGGAAGATTTATTCCTAAATACAGCTATTGAACACATTACTGAGTGTTTTAAGTTCATATCTGTTCAGAATGGTGTTCACAGGACATAGTTTGTTCATTTATGTTGACAAATATACTGTTGTGTTTTAATTATTTATGGATTTTTAATTATTGAAAGCATTACTTCGCAGTCTACCAGGAAATATATCATGTTATAATTTCTGAGAGTAATAAAATCTTAATGATCAGAGGACCAATGGCAGTAGTCCCCTGAAATTAAATCTTTGATGAGAAGTGTCAGAGTGGGTTGCGAGTTTTGGGACAGGGAGGAAGGAGAAAGGGTAATAGGTAACCAGGTAACAAATGTTTTCAGCTATGTGAAAGGTTAATGAGCACATATCATTTGCATAATGTGACCCTTGGGCTTGTCTAAACCGCCCTTTATTTCTCCTTAAAAGTACCCTATCAATGTGAAGTCTACTGTGACTCCATCAATCCAACTGCTAGTGGAAACACAGTGTTCAGGACCATTTTTTAACCCCACACTGACAGGGCTAAGACAATAACATAGTAAAAAACCTTTGTAGATAAAAGGCATGCATCTCCACCAGTATTCTTAGAGCTGTTCCATGGAGGGAGCAATACCAGTCTAATGCAAGATGGGGAAAATAGATGTAGCTGAGGCCTTTATGATTGTTTTTTGTTGTGTTTTTGGTTTTTTTTTTTGCTGATGACTCCCTTTTTAATCCAAAGTAGAAGATAAGGTTGGCTTATTATTTTTAAAAAGAGAACCATATTTGAACAACTGTCTAGTTAGTCTTTCCACACTGTGGTAAGGAGTTAATTTAGTAAAACAAAATATCTACAAGAAGATTTCAAAGAAAAATATTGTACTTTCTTTCTTCTCAATTACCAGTGTATAAAATATGATTATAAAGCACATAAAATTCAATAGAACAAGCTGGCAGGCACATATACTACTGGAATGAAGTCTCTGCTTTTTCTTGCTCTCCTTTTCTTTTAATAGAAACATTTCTATTAAACTCATATTTCTATTAAACTATTAAAGTTTCTTGAAAACTCAGGAGGCTGCATTGATCTAAAGCATGCCACTGTTGCATTAAGTTGCACACTGATTAGAGGTGTCCAGAAGCCTGTAGTAGGAGATGGGCAGGATCCTGTTACACTTAACAGAGTCAAGCAGTGCTTTTCCTTTATCTACTAGTTTAAGTATCAGTAGCAGAATTTATTTGAAACATAGCAGTAGACATAACATATTAATTCAAGTTTACTTGTGTAACCTGTTTTTGTCAGGACTTAACTGGTAGCAACAGGACCAAGTGAGGGCATGCTTCTAAACCACTGATTCTTCTCTGGCCAAAAAGCCAGGAAATTAAGTTAAACCTTGTGATGCTCCCCACTCACAAACATGAATGACTTGACTTAAGCAATATTTTGTTAAAAGAGGAAAAGCAGACAAAAGGCGGGTAAATGGAATAATATATACAATCTTAAATTATGACTAACACTATTTCACAGACCTCTCATCTGGTAAGGCCATTGCCTACCATACTGCATTCACACTTTGTGACTCTCAAACCTCACTGGCCAGCAGGACTCAGTACAAGCTATCTCAGACCTTGCGCTCCAAGCTGGTTTTGTTGTCTTAATCTCCTTCCAGCCAGCCCCCATTTCACCAGCAGTTCTAGTTATGGTCCACAACACTGCAGCTAGTACAGTTACCTGGCATGCAGGAAACATTTAAAAGCATTGCTGCTTTTCAAGCAAAAGCAAAGTCTTTTGCCTTCTTATTTTTTCCCTATAGCTCCACACACACACTTCGTTGCCTTACTTTAGGGTGAGCATTCACATCAACACCAATGAGCATGGTTACTTGATTCAGACATCTGTATCATATTATAAATACAAACTTTTCTCCACTGTATGGTATTAACAAAAATTTTTCCCAAACATAACAAAACAGGCATAAAATAGACATAGACCTATCCATCTGTCCTTTGCATTTACACCTCCCTTTTCTCCCACAGAAATCAACAGCATGAACCTCCTCTGCCTCTCACCCCCAAAATACCCTGATGTTGCTTTGCCTTCTCTTCTAGCCTCAGCTGCCAGGATAACACAGGTAGCCAAAACTGCTGCCCAATGTGAGAAGCAGCTCTCAGCTGCACCAGCCCAAACAAAGCCCTGGGAAGGTACTCTGTAAATCACAGGTTGTCCCCTGCAGTTCCGTTTCTTCTGAGATTTTGCGCTAGGTCTAATGGGTCTATTTATAGTCTGGTCTAATTATAGATCACAGAAGGTGTGGTCCTGTTCTACTACTGGTTGCTTCTTTTTTCATTGGCTCTAGCAATCACACTGCCATTGGATAAATGGGGTCAGATAATTAAGAGAAAATGAGCCTGCCAAAAAAAATTACTCATTTACTCATGAGATCAATGAGCTTTTGAGTTCACCTTCCAGCCACATGATCTCCAGGTCTGGCATAAGGAAGGAGGCAGGACCATATATGCCTCAGGAACAAAAGAGAGAGAACAGGAACGTGCCTTGTGGCATCAACCAGTGTGAATGTAGTGTGAAACAACATCTCAGATACACCTCTCTGGAGAATACTTTTTCCTAGCCCCACCTATACTGACATATAGAGGGAAAACTTAGGATTTCATCCTTTTTTTTCTCCCACACAACTTGCTGCCCAGTGCCTTTCAGTGCCATCACGTCATGTCATGCTGTTGCTTCTCCTGATATAAGACAAAACCAAAAGAAGTGTCAAAGCCTCCTTCGTGTATGGGTACTCTTCTGAGTACTACCCACACAGATATTTGGAGAATCCATGTTTTCTTGGGTCTGCCTGTAGCATGAGTTCATCAAACCATGCCATTAACATTAGGCTATGTCTAAGAATTCGGATGTTCATTGAAGAAACAATTTTTTTGCACCATTGCAGAAGGGTTCTGTAGGTTCACTTAGTCTGGGCAAAAGGTGCTAAAACTGAAATGCCTGTCTCAGCAGGATCACCGAGCTGGCAGGGATCTGTGTTCATTGTACCCGTCTAACTGTTGCAACCACCTATGTCACAGAATCACAGGAGAGCTGAGGTCAGAAGGGACTGCTGGAGGTCATCTGGTCCAACCCAACTGCTCAAACAAGGTCGCCTAGAGCTGGTTGCCCAGGACCATGTCCAGACAGCTTTTGAATATCTCCAAGGATGGGACACTCCACAACATCCTTGGGCAACCTGTGCCAGTGCTCAGTCACCCTCACGGTAAATCAGTGTTTCCTGATGTTCAGAATGAATGACCTGTGTTTCAGCTTGTGCCCATTATCTCTTGTCCTGCCTGTCTCCCTGTCTCCGTCTTCTTTGCAGCCTCACTTCAGGTATTTGTGTACATTTGTGTACACACCCCCTGAACCACCTCTTCTCCAGTCTGAACAATCCCAGCTCTCAGTCATTCTTCATATAAGAAATGCTCCAGACCATTGATCATCTTCATGGCCCTTCACTGGATTCTCTCCAGTATGTCTATGTCTCTCTTGTACTTGGGAGCCCAGAACTGGACACGAAACTCCAGGTGTGGCCTCACCAGCGCAGAGCAGGGAGGAAGGAGCACCTCCCTTGGCCTGCGGGCAATACTTTGTCTAATGCAACCCAGGATGGCACTAGCCTTCTTTGCTGCAAGGACACATTGCTGGCTCACATCATATAATTCCTTCAAAGTTAGCTGATATGAGTTGAAATATGCAAGTAGGGATAGAAATAGAAAACAGTAGAAGGGCCAGTAGGTAATTAGGAAATTAATTTATATGTTGCACAAGTGATTTTCCCCCAGCTTTTGGCCATATTTACCTAGAGAACAAAGAGAGTTGTTTAACTTGGCTTTCCTTGCAGTTTTTTAATCTCTGGTCATGAAAAAAAAAAAGATTCCTAGAAATCCTTTTTCACCTGACCAACAGGATTTCATTGCTGCTTGTTATTATGTTCTTAAAGAAAAGAAAACAAAAAAAAGGAATTAGTGGGCAAGAGCACAATTCTGCTTTTAAAGCCATCTCAATTCATGATACATGCCATGTATTCCAGATTAATGATTAGGAGAACATATATTCGATATGGTCCAGCTTCTAAAAGTTTAATGGAGAAGTAACATCCTTTCTCAGCCGCAGCTGAGTGCTTGCCTTGCAGCCCTTGGATAAACTGGAAGACTGCAGGTCACACAAGAGGGAAGTTCAGAGAGCTGGAGGAATGACTGAGTTGTTTCTTTCTACAGTGAGCCTCCAATGAGATACCCCAATAAGCTGGGAGAAGATTTATGTGTCTGACAGAAGACATTTATAAGAAAAGTGAGGCAGGAACCAGCAAGGGATTGGGAAAAGTTCACTGTAAATGCTTTGTTCAAGTTTCTGGGCCACGACCTGAAGGACTGGAAGAGATGGAAGTTTTCCTTCCAGCTCCAGTGGAGAGTGTTTTTAAAACTGGCAGAATCAAGGAAATATGTGCCACAGAGCCCGATCAGAGACGATAGACTTCTGTCCTCTTAGCTCCCTAGACACCAGGATATCTGGGATGGGGAGACAGTCTGAACAGTTTGCTGGCAGGCTCAATCACAAACATCACCAGAGTACTGGATGGAAGCAGTAACTGATGGAGAAAAGGGAAAACTATGGCAACATTCCCCATTCTTAGCTCTGTGCTTAAACAACATTATTACATGGTGCAAACAGATAAGCATCCCATGAGCTACTGCTGAAGTCTGCCATTTATGAATATTTTTTTTTCATGTTTTTAGACTGTGCAATTCACTACATTTATGCATGTCCTGGTTTGAGGTAAAACAGGACCAATTTTGTTCAGTAACTTTACTTTTTAGTTAGGCCTCTTCTAACTGCTGAAATTAACAGCATGTTGTGCAGAAAACCGTTTGCCCCCAGAGTGATAAGACCCATGTTTACAGTTGATGCCAAGGGATGGTATGCAGAGAGGCTCTTGCTTAGACTTATTGCTGTCACAACCAAGGCCAGACAACTTTGTTACTTGCCTCGTTGGAGAGTGGGAAGCAGAAAAGCGTAGAGGGGTCACACCTGCAGGGAGCAGCAGACAGGACAGGTGACCCAAAACTGACCAACAGGTTATTCCATCCCATCTGCCTCACACCTAGTATAAAAGCTGAGGGATCAAAGGGTCAGGCCTCTTTCTTCAATGGCCGGCGTCTGATGAGCACTCTGTCTCTGCATCTGCCTTTGATCCCAATCCTGAATCCAGATCCAGAATCCAGTTCCCGTCCATCACTGAGTCCAGTCTGGGACTTCCCCAGCACCTGCTGGTGATGTGATTGTCATCCTGGGAGCTTGATACGGTTTTGTATATATTTCATTATTTTCTTTTTATTATTTTATTATTAATATTTCATTAGAGTAGTTTAGTTCCTTCTAAACTCTTAAGTCTCTCTTTTTCTCTCTCTCTCTTGCCTCCCTTTGGAAGCAGAGCAGGAGAGAGAGAGCATCTGTCATTCCACCTGATTGGGCCAATCTGGCCCAAACCACGACAATGCAAAAAGCTCCAGGAGACATTCTAGGAACAGGTACTGTGATACTGTTTGATCTTATCCCACCTGCTCACCCTCAAACCCTGAAATTGTGAGTGCTGAGCTGAGCAAAAAGACTAGCATTTAACCGGACATGCAGAATGCACATTAACTGATTTGGACATTCTTTGAACAGAAGAACTTAATTACAATACCTCCCCTCCGTTTGTTTTGGGGGTTTTTTGGTTTTCTTGTTTTTTTTAAAGAAATAAAGGTCTATTTCAATTTTTTGAGAGCTTTGTTGCTCTTCGCAAGTTTTTATTGTGTTTGACATCTCTCTGTGAGTGGATGTGGCAGTCTCTGAAGTGAAAGGCAGTGACAGCTGCTGAAGGTCTTTAGAGAGACTGAGTTTTCAATGCTGGGTCCAAGTATGTTTAAAATGTGTTCATGCAGTGAGATGGACTGTGCAATGCCAGAAGATAGATCCCAGGCTTTTATTATATGCATTTTTGGGTACCTTGCAGCATCTTCTTTTCTAGTAGTCCAGGAAGCCTGTTTGTAGAAGAATTTATAAAGGTCTCAATTATGTGTGACAGTGTTATAAACCACCAGGAGGTAAAATGTGTGTTGCAAATCCAGGCATGCCCGCTGACACAGACCTTTCTTTAACTCTGTTCATGAATCAGTATAGTATAAAAACAGCTCTGTGACAGAAGATTATCTTGTCTGGAACGTGTTGGTATAAATTTGACATGCAGAAGGAGCTGTGCTGTCCTGGTTTTGTGCCTGTGAGACACCACCAGTTCTGAACGGGCTACAAAGAAGGCAAAATGCAAGAAATTATTAAAGAAAGTTGTGTTCTTCACTCCTAGAGCCCATTGTAAAGTCCAAATACTGTTTGTTTATAATTTGTTCTCTCATTTTGATTGCGAGTTCTCTGAGGCACGGGTTTGTGTGGTCAAACTTAATGGCAGCACAGCTCCACATGCTTGCAGTTCTCTGGCAGTGTGTGATGTTTGCCTGCACCTACTCATGTTGTTGTATTGCCTTGGGTAGGTTTATATTGTCCCATTTTCATAAAGGCAAGAATTTAAACATTTCTGATCAAAATGAGGAAGTTTGAAATGATATCTAGACATCTTAAAGCTTCCGGTAAGACCACAGAAGAGAAGATTTCAGCAGTTACTTCTTCAGTGACTTCAGTTAGTACAGATGCATTTTAGCAAAAACACAGTTTAGTAACAGTTACACAGTTAGTAACAGCTCTTAAAAGCTAAGGTAAAAGATGGTGATGAAAGAGTTAGCATTCAGAATCAAAATTGTTTGATCTGCCCCGTGTAAACACTCAACAAGAAGAAGCAGACTGTTGGCAGGGTTAGAAAGCAATGGCATTTGAAATATTTGACTTGCACATCATTCGGTGTTTCAACCGAGTCAATGCATTTCAGGTTCCAAATGACATTCTGCTGATCAAGCAAATTCTCCTTGTCCATACTGCACTGCCAAATTTTCCTAGGAATTAGGTTAAAATATCTCCCTTTGGATTATATTTCCAGTTGAGTCGTATCAGACTAGTCAGAGAAAAAAGAAAATGATGGTCACCTAAAACCAAGGTGTTTGTTCTTACCGAAAACAGTTGAGTGTGTCGTCCTTACCAATATGTTGCATGTCTTTAAAACCCTGGTAGAACACATAGGATGGGCAATGAGATTAGTCTCTGAATCTAGGGAAGAGGTAGTGCTTTAGTGCATTTCTCCTTGTTCTGTTTCGTTCTGCTTCTTTGCAGTGTATTAGGCACAAATACACAACATTTTTAACATGCTGTCCCTTGACATTTGCTTTTAACTAATAGTCCTAGAAGAGGCAGGACAGAACAAATTCTTAGGAAGGAAACAGGGAGAAATTAAAGCAGACATCACAAAGAAAAATAAACTAAACACACAGGAGCAACGTTGGTCATCAATGTGCATAGACATATAAAGACACAGACACATACACTGACTAAATTTCGCCCCATGCCCTGCCTAGGGCCTTCTTCTGTTGTTAACCTGAAGTCACCAAGTTTCCTCCCTCAAACAAATCCAAAACTTTGTTTTGAAGCTGTCTTCTTTCTGGTGAGGGTGTTTTCTCTGCCCAGCTTCCTCCCCTTTCTGTCTGGGATCGTAGGACCCACTGGCAAGAACATGCAAGCAAAAGCTTTGCACCTTTGTGCTGGATTTGAGCAGAAGGCTGAGGCCTGCTGTGCACATCACAGTGCTGTCCTCCCAGCGTAACTATTTTGACAAAAACCCTGTTGGGAAGAGAAACACGGTGACAGATGATGGGATTTTTGAGTTCACGGTCAAGCCTAACAGCTGCCATCGTTACCAGGATGAGGCACAAACAGCCACATTCATCTGTGGTGGAAATCCATTGATGTCAGCAGATGAAACTGGCTCAGAGAAATGTGGCTGCTCTGCTGTAGGGTTGTTTCTCAGTGAAGGGAGGGTAAGCAATAGAAAAAAGGCAAAGCATTTTAGTAAATATGCAAATTGCAATCTAATATGCAAAGTCTCTAGTTTGCTGCTCCAAACACTCCAATAAATAAAGCAAGCTCTCCATTTGGCAGCGTATTCACACATAACACTGTGTACTTTCCGCATAAAGCCTTCCAAGTCAACTGGCTAATTATTATTATTTTCTCTTTTGCTATTAGAAAAGCACCTTCCACGAAAACAAGAGCCTCATTTTGTTAGGCACAAGATCGCTCTTTGAGGATTTATATATCGGATTAATTAGCAGTTGGAACAGGACTTGCTCCCTCTCACAGCTTCCGTTCTGCCATTAACAGTCTGCGGCTCGGTGCTAAATCTCAGAAGACAGTCATGCTATTTACTGTTCTGTTTGGTGTAGGATTGCTAGTTCTTATCTGTTTAAACACAACTGACGATGTCAGGACAGCCAACAAGCGAAGGCAGTTTGTAATGACTAGTCGTAATGTCACTGCTGGTCCTAACACTTTTATAAACTAATCATTTTTCTTTTTATTTCATTCCTAAACATTAAAACACTATAAAAGGACAATCAGCTTGCAAGTTTGAGGAGAATAAAATCCTTTTTATTTGTATTGCTAATTCTGTTAACTACAGTCTTAATTTGGAAATAATTTGCTGGAGGTCTTTGTGCATTGTGGTCCCTCCTTGTGTGCTTAATTCCTCGAAAATTATTCTGCATTACAGAGGGGCTATTTCAACCTTCTTTGGTGGTCACGCTGGTGTTGCCCCTAGTCCATACCCCACCCAGACTGAGATATGTTAATGGCTTGACTGAATCACACTGCATTTTGTCTTTGAGGGGCACCTACGTGAAGATAAGCCATCATCCAGCTGAAGTTGCTTTGATTGCAGCAGGATCGGGCCAAAACTACTCAGAGACTTGGGGGAGTACTGAGCAGGAGATGCCATGTCTTGCTTTCATTTCTTAAGCATCAGTGTCTGACAGTGTCAAACAGCTCAGTTGTCCAAAAGGCTGCCGGAGGAACCGTAAGCAGTACCTCAGCAAGAGCTGGTGCACCCACTGTGCCATACAGCAAGTTCTCCAGGCAGCTCTACAGGTGGCAAGCTGTCCTCAGCAGCAGAGACAGAGCATGTCTGCACTGTAGCGTGCCCACGGTCTGGGCCAGCTGCTTCCTGGAGATGCGCTGATGGCCCATCAGGACCTGTGACTCAGATGGGGCACCACACTGACACAGCTGTGGGCTCCAGTTTGCAGGACTCAGGGAAAGCTTCAGTCTGCCTCCTGCACCACTCTAAGTAATCCTATGCTTAAAGCTTTAAGAACTGCAGAGCTTACAGTCAAATGCAGGATGAGTAATTTTCTTTCTCTTTGCTCGTTTTCCCCATCAGCAATGATAATATTCTCCTCTGACAAAACTACAGAGGTAGAATTCAGAAGATATTATCCCTCTTCAAAAGCCAGCCACAATAACAAGTAACTTGGACATCCCACGTGCATTAAACTGAATGTTAGCAAATTTCCAGACAATTGCACTTCCACCTTAAGCCCCATCCAAAGAGAACGTTTAAGACAGATAGAGGGTAGGATTCAGATTTTATTTTGCTTATACTAACAAAACTAAGGTCCAAACGTGTTTCATTACAGTTAATTGCAGAAGTTGCACTGACTTCAAATTGGATGCCAAATTGGATGCCTAATGAAAGACTTAATAATCTGCATTTTAAACATGGCACTGGGTACCCATCCTGCACAGAGATGCAGAAATTTTAATCTCAGAAGATATATTTGCACTTGGCTTCACATCACCTTTAATTAAACTTCACCCAAGAGGTTTTTGTCTGTACTTTTTTTTCAATTTAAAGACAAAAACAAAAGCCCTATCAAAAACTTAATATTTGACCTCTTTTTAAAGGCTGCTTACATTCTGTGAATTATGCTTTTCAATAGATTTTGATTAACTGTAGCGCTGAACTCTTATGGATGACTCATAAGGAATATAAGGTTATCAGTCTTTAACTCAAAACTTTAAAATACTCCCATTTTTAGTAGTCTAGGACCTGCCTGTTAACAAATAGTTAGAAACATATATAATGTTGAAAATATTCTTGTACCCAGTTTGACCAACAGAGGAGATTATGGGTCAGGTTTTAAGAATCCTGTGATCTCAATAAAATCTGAAAATATATTGGTTTTTCAAAATCCAGGTTTCAGCAATAACTGATTATGAGAGATGAAAGTTACATCTAAGTGGGATGTGTACATTTTTTTAAAGTCTGGCTTAATTTTTTTGTTTGCCACTGGAAGAGGGGATTAGAAGGACCCTTTCTAGACGCATTTTAAGGCTGAACTGATTGACCTGATAACAGACCTCAACAGTTTAAAACCTTGTATTACACCCACTTTTGTCATTTTCTCAGCCTTTCTACAGCGAACCCAATTCTTGCAGCCTTCCATTAGAAGCAGAAGAAATTTCCTGATTTTTCTTTCAGTATCCTACTGATTTGATCTGCAGTCTATTTTCTTTCCTGTTTTTCCTTCTAGACACTAGCCCAACCTCGTCACCACAACAGTAGTAACTTCCTACCACTCTGGCAGGTGAATAACTAAGCTGTTTATGGTGTTTCTTTTAATTTACTAGCAGGTTTGATTTTTTTTGCAGTCTTTTTGAGTTTGCCTGAAAATAAAAATAAATCTAAACATCATAAAAAATTTCAGTCTGAAGGAAACATTTTAACTGATTGTAGTTCAGTTCAGAAGGAAACATCCTTTTGCATTCCCAGGTTATAGCACCTTGTTTAAAAACAATGAACTAATTCTGGAAGGTATGCTTCTTAGGGCAGGAAAAAAAATATGTGTTTAGCTAAAATAGATCATCCATCTTTATCTGTTTCTAACTGAAATATTTTAGGACTATGTCATGTACAACCTCCTATCTAGACTGCTTCCAGACTCTGCTAATTATTGTTCAACTTGTTTCTCTGCTGCTTAAAATATGGCAATGATGATTTTCCAATAAAAATCACCTTATCTGCAGGTCAGATTTAGCATATGCATTCCATTATTATGGTGCCCAGAGAAACTGTACTCGGTACTGTAGAAGACTAACCTGTTTTACAGTGGTTCAACTTCATTAATGACTGTACTCCTTCATAGACATCTGTGAGAGCTCTGTGTCATGTTGATATTCTGATATAGAGAAAGCTGCAAGAAGATTTAAGGCTTAGGGGTGTCTTGCCTCCCCCTGAGAAATGGAGACACCATGAAAATTTATGGAGATCTAGTAGTAATATTTGACAACCGGTCTGAAATACTGCAAGAAAATCCAAAAACATCCCTTTCCAAGTGAAGTTCTCAGAGCAACTTTCACACAGCACACCGTAAATCTTTGAAAGCCCAGTATTATGTTTCAGCAGTGGGCTTACACGTATATATCAGCAACAGTTTTCAAGCAACATGAAGACCCCACCATGTACATGCACCATTTAGGCCTTGGCTGGACAGACAGGCAGGAAAGAACTGGGTTTCCTACTCATACACTTTGTGGCATTTGTCTCAAGGAATCTGATGGCCTCTTTAATTCTCTGGCACATTGGGTAACATGACTACTTTCCATACACCCAGCCAAACTAGAATGGAGTACAGCAGATGTAAACTATAACCCTTTTCTATACCCTTGTCACCCCCAGCCCAGTCACACACCCTGAGATTCCTTATTGTACCATGTACAACCCATTTACGGGGCAAAAACACACTCTGCAGCTCTCTACAGCACGTGCTGAATTTCCCTCCCACCCTCTCTGCCCTGTGCTGAAGTGCATTTAACTCACAAGGATATGCACATCTTTCCCTCAAGGAAAAAAACGTCTTTCCTATTGAAGTTTCGAATCACATTATTTCTTTGTACACTGTAATCCCTCTGCATTACTGAGAGCAAATCACTTCCTGACATGTCTGGTAAGGGTTATTTCCTCATCCATAATGCTTACCAACGATATTGAAATCTTGACACGCTATTTTCATGGCTTATAAATATATTGCCAGCTAACTGAGTGAGAGGCTCTCTTACAGAGAGATTAACTTGCTTTGCCTGGTATCAAATTTAATGTCAGCAAGTGGTACTAAGTGGTTGATTAACAATTGTTAGCAGCCAAGCAAATGGCTGTGATGCTGTTACCTCTTCAGTCACAACCCACCAGTGATAATTTGATTCACAAAGCCCAGCTAGTTCAACTGGGACTATAGTTTGGATTTTGTTGGACAACTTGGGTGGCACCAGAAAAATTTACCTGAAATGTATTTATTGACATATATATGATTTAAAAAAAAATTTAAAATCACTCATAGAAGACTATGACTATACATGGAGGTCACAAAACAACCTTCTTTCAATTCTTGTGTCATCACACTATACACCACTCTTCAAATCCACAATTTTAAAGATATTCATCAAGGTGCATTTGCTACAGTACTGTCAATTCTCTTAGAGTTATGTTGACTTTGCATCACTCACAGGCACTACAAATCTTTACTTTGTTAAATTGTTTCTGTGAGAACCATACAATAAGCTTAATGAGATGCAGTCTGCTCTTGCTACCAACATCTGGCAGTACTTATCTAGGTGTATTCCTCTTTCACTACCTATTGGAAGAATCAGAAGTGGTAGATAAAGACTGATAAGCATCAGGAGGTAACCTCTTCACACAGGAAGGACTCCAAATTGATGCAGCCTGTGAAAAACCTTAACAGTGGAGACAACTGCATATGGTAGAAAAGGGGAAGCTGGAAAGGGATACAAAGAGAAGGGAGGAATAGGTCAAAGGAATGTGATTGGGCAAATAGCTTAGCCAAAGCAATGTGAGTGAACCTAATTCCTGTTATGGTTTAGACTGATCTGTGTAGTCTTTCATGTTGAAGGCCCTCTATTTTTAAGGCTCTCCTACCATAAAAAAAATTACTCAGAGGCAGGAAATTAGAATTTTTGGAAAATGCTGATGTGACAAGTAAAGCTGTTTGTGAGAAATACACAGTTCTAACAAATTTGTCTCAAAAAATATTATAAAAACCGTGTCATTTTTATTTCTTCTGAGCAGTCTGTTTGGGAAATTAAATGCATTTGATTATTAAATCCACACACATTTTTCTGATTATCAGTTTGTGAACACTTCCAGATTTTAGATGTTTGTTCACAGTCAAGTTGAGGACATTTTTTCAGAAAATAATTTATTCTTGTAAAATGTAGAAACTTCTTTCCATTCTTGCTCCATCATCACCCAAGCTTAAATAGTAAAGGAGCCAACAAAAACCATTAGGAGCCTCTGGAGCAGTCTTCTGGTGTCATCTACTATCAATTTTCAGCACAGAGGTACCAAGAGAGACTGAGAAAGCTGCAGCCTCTGTCACTACCGTTAGCAGCAGTCACCAAGGTGTATGTGCTAATGTCTCATTACAACACTGAAAATACTTGTCTTTGACACCTTATTCCCAAAGTTCCTCTGCTCCCCCTTCCCAAAGTCCATATGAGGTCTCCTCCCTTTTGCATTTCTTTCAAGGCTCCTAAACCGCATTTTAGAGCTGTTCCATTGAACCTCTGTCCAGGTATTATACATTATATAGACATAATTAATGAAGCATTTTAGTCAACAGAAAGTTCAAACTTTAATTTGTCTTCATAAGCTGCAGTGGTCTGAAATGATTGAAATGAGTAGGAAGTCAAGTAGGGCTTGTGAGATGAAAATGTCAGTTATTGCAACTACCTGTGACATAAAGGATTTTAAATCTCAAGATAAAGCTATGCAAGAAGCATGAAAGCAGCAATGCAGTCAAATTAAATTTTCCTTTTAAATAGGAATGTATATTAATGTACATTTTCCCCAGTATTTAACCTGCTTTAATTGTTTTAGTGAACTAAAAAGGCATGTATTTCTAATTACATGGAGATAACTGCTGTTCACACTACAGGGATCCTTTGTTTAAAAGCAATTCTTGCCATGGTTTGAAGGCTGTTGGAGAAATATATTAGAAAGAACAAAAGCCCCATGCTTCTGTTCACTCAAAACAGTAACTTTAAAAATAACATAGATGACTTTTTTTGCCAGGTTTAAAATTGATCTAAAATTTGAGATTTTTTTTAATATGTCAGATAAAATTGTCCTATCTGTAACTTAGATGTGTATTTATGTTAGCATGTAAAATGCACTCATAACTTGAAAATGATTAAATAATTGTGAAGGAATTAAAGCAGGTGTACATGCATCATGGGGCAGTCCAAAAAATGTAGCTTTTAATAGCAGGCTCTTATAGGGTATGTTGTCGATGGTAACTGCGTCAAATTCTATATATAGGTATAGGCAAGTAACCCAAATACTTATTATTTATCTTTTTAGAAAAAAATTACATCAGCTTGAACTTCATGGTTTTATTTCCTGTCTCTATTCAGTTATTGGTGCCAACCAGCCACATGTAGTTAACAGCAAAAATGCAAATTATTCTGCTTCAAATGAAAATAGTCAGATACAGTTATCAAATAAATGAATATGTTTTTAATGAATTAACACAAATATCCCTTGGTTTTTCAAAAAGATTTGAAAACTGTCATAATACAAACTTTCTCCAAACTGTGTTCTCCACAGAACAAACAAGACATCCCCTGATTTAGTAAAAATTTCAGTGTCTGTGTCATTAATGTGAGAATGCTCACAAAACATAATCCCATCCATACCTGTGCATTACAGAGACTACAGAGATAAAGTCAGTTTTATGATTTTGTAAAATAACTGGCAGCATTGAAGAATGAACCAACCAATTATGCCCTGAAGCAACTAGTGTGACTTTGAATAGAAATAGGCTTCGTAGGGTTACTTAATACAATATTTCAAAGAGTGTGAAGATTTGCTAATCTTCTGCATATAGTCAGTGTTTTCATTGTACAGTGTACAGGATATTGTGTTTAAATAATTGTTGACATTTTATGCACGTGGTGCATATGTTCTGGAATACAATAATGATCAAAGGAGTTGCCTGGGCCACTGGAGATATTATGTGTCATTGATATAAAGCCAGAAAAGAGAAAGCACCAACAAACCAAACTCACAGAAAGTCTTCTATAGCTCATAACAACTGTCCTCCTGTCATGTCTAGATGAGAGATGAGATAAAAGTTAGAGCACAAAAAAATCCTGTCTACGTTCTAGCTGGGGGACTCCTAGAAAATATACTCTTTATACCCTGGTCCCTTCTGCCAACCTTGATTAGTGATCTCCAAGGGTACTATAACAGCTCTGAAGATTTGCTGTCCGTAGGTTACGTTGCCATAAATATTCTCACCCATAAATGTGTTGTTTTGATAAAATATCTATGTTAATTTGCAATAATAGTTTTCTAGTTTTACAATAGAGCTCATATGTGGACATTAGCTACTGCAGTGACACCCAGAACTTTTGAATTTAGGAAGGAATAGTCTGCTGGCAGTCAGGACTGTGGAACACACTTTTTAGATGCCCTCTTTCCTGGAGAGTGTCACTTCAGTCAGATGGATTTACACATTTTTAAGGACAGAAGGGAACATTAGGATCATCTAATCCGAAATTCTGTGTTAAAAAAACCTTTCACTATGTAGCACACATAAAAATGAGCAGATAATGCTAGAAGTATTCACCATACAGCTAGCATTTTCTCTGTCTAATATCAAGTAACACAACATCAGCCCTGTGACATAGAGAAAAATTCTTATTTTGCTGAAGGGAAATAGAGACATGGGTAGGATTTATGCTGTGACCTAACCAGAATTAAGCAATAACTTGTTGCCATAACCATTTCGGTGCCCAGTCTACTAAATCTTATTGCCAGTCAAATAGATGGATACAGATATGTACCAACCATCTCTTTGGAAGATGATGGTGTAAGTATCTGAGCATCTGACAGAACTGCTGTGTCATGTATTTCTTTAAATTTCAGTGCTGAGAAAAAGCATGGATTTTTTAACCCATTTTTCCACTGCTGTTCCCAAGCTGAAGCAAGTGGGTCATCTTTAAGCAGAGCATAGTACCATTGCGTAACCTAGTCTTAGAGCTCCTGCAGCTCTCAAGTTCCCAGTGCATCCAGAAATTAAATCTTTAATCTATTAAATCTTGTACCTCCAGAAGGGAAAAGCCACCACTTCCTACCAAGTGGATTAGAAAATTAGTTCACTTAAAAATGGTGGTATTATCCCTGCTTCTGAAAGTAGAAAACAACCCAGCAGTACCTTACAGTAAGAAATAGAAGCTACAATCGTCCAAGTGGCAGCACCTTGGAAACCAGAATGGGGAGTCAAGGGGAAGAAAAGAGCAACTGTTTTCATGAGGACGCCCCTACTGAGGGCTACATCTCCTTCTTTCTATGCAGAAAGATCTATTCCAAAACCAGGCAGAATAACTGGGATTCAGAGAATGCTTTCATGACACTTTTACCTTGTTAGTTAAACAGCTCTATGAATTCACACTGGTATCACTACCCTTGGGCTGTGGCAGTCCTGGGATTTCTGGAAAAGGTAGTAAAGCCCAAAGATGCAGTGTATAATTTTTACCTAGACTTCTCAGGACTGAAGGGAAGAGCCCACCTTCTGCAATGAATTTTCTTTACTTTTTTTTATGCGGGAGGCCAGGAGGGAGAATGATAAGGGATCTAGTTGCAGGGCTTGACAGTGAAGCAGAAATAAAAACAGCAGTTTTGGTGATAATTCTGGTTCACTTAGCCAGATAATGTTTCCATGATTCTTTACAACTACTTCCCTTCTCACACCATTGAGCTTTTCTAGTCTCTGATGTCTACTTTTTTCTCAAAGTAAAGATTTCACAAGTGCCTTCTATATTGTCCCATAAGCAAAGGAGACAGGGCTACAGAACTACCTATTTTCTCATTAAATGTAGAAGGACGAAGATTCATGTCCAGGTTTCCCTGTGTGTTAACTGGAGAGGGTGGATTCAGACAGCAGTACTGTCTGTATTAACATGCCCCAAATGCACCTTTTCAGCTTTCTCCAGCTTAGCCTTTCTCATCCTCTCATCTCATTCTAATGCCTGCAAATTCCAGGCTGTTAGTAAGACTTGCTTTCTGTTATATTCTATTTCTTCATTCAATATGCATAATCCTAATAAGATGAGAAATTTAATTTAGGCCTCCATTAGTCCTAAACTCAGTGTATCACAGGTTTCTTGAATTCAGATGGCTTCATTTCTTGCTGTTTTACTGAATTCTGTTTTTAACATCTTCTATATCAAGGATTTCTCCTCTATTTCTCATTTTCATTTTTCATGAGCCCTAAAGTTATCCTCCATTAAAAAAAAAATAATTCCTAACTTTGTAATAGCACCATCTTAATGTAAATTTTTAAACATTTTCAAACAATTTCATTTTCACTCTTAACACTTTCAGGCAAGAAAATTGGTGGTCAGCTGTGGATGAGAATCAGTGTTGTGTCATATTATTAATCAATGTGTACTAAATAACTGAGAAGTCAGCTTCTAGGTAAAATGAGACCACATGAGATGATTATTAAGCGGGGTTTTTTTGTATTATGTTAAGGTAAATAGCACTCTCTGCTAGGAGTGGCAAAAGAGTTACAAGCTGAGTGTGTTGTTTTAAGACAGACTGCTAAATAAGGCTAATTATGGAAGATACCACATGCCAGAATGCAAGATGAATACTAGCATAAGCAAGCTGGGGCTCAGCTTACAGATACAACAGTTTCCAATGGCTGTCAATGTCATTTCGGCACAAAACTGATCCTGCCGCTTTCCTTTAACTTCCATATTTTCAGCTGTTGTTTAACCTCTACAAAGGAGGTTCCCCAAGACAGCATGGCTGTTTAGAACATCCTCATCCAGAGTTTTTCAAGCTAAAAACTATTGTACCGTTGAAATGAAAAGTATGCATATATTCAATCAAGTGTATACATATATTGAATATACTGAAATAACAAAAAATAACATAACTGTATTGAAAGGTTAGTAAAAAGCAATGTATGTTTTCCTTTCAAAATGAAAAAGATGGCATTATACTATCTTTACTTCATAAGAAAGCTATTTCATATATAAATTCATGCAAGCAAGAAATGTTCAATCATATTACTTCATTGGCTGAACATCCCTAAGTACATTATAATTTAGGTCTTAAGGTTTAATTAGCAGAATATAGTTTGGGCAAATGAACAGCATGGAGGTGCCAAAACATGAAATCCTAAAAATAGGAACCCATAAATCTTCCCACTGTGGTGCACATATGCAGCTGTACAGTACCTGATGGATTGAAAATGCTGCCTGAGAACAGCATTAAGATTCGCAGCAGCAGAGGCACTCTAGTGAACAAATTTCATAGGGCAGCAGGAATTTATCATGTTTGTTCCGTCAGTGTAACTTGCATCTCACTTGCTAAACCCCATAAAGGAGCGCAGGAAGCAAAGAGAGAAAGGCAAAGGAGAGGAAATGGAGTGATATCAAAGAGGGATTTTTTAAAGAGATTTATACATAAGCTACTTTGAAACTGCATTGCTTCTCGAGAAAAAAAGAAAGAAAATGTAAAATAAAAGAACCATTAACTAGTATATTGGTTTTATTTTGTATTACATTTCTTGACATAGTGCTTTTCTGTGGTATTCTGTCAAAATACCAATTCCCAATCCTTTTCAAGGGAGTGCATACAGTATTTCCACTTGAAGAGAAGTAGATCATAAACCCATATGGTACGTTCCTACAGCCATGTTTTTGACAGTTCTTAGGACAGTAGCCAACAGAAATGTTTTCTTTAGAAAAAGGGTATAATATGAGTCTATTCAATCTTTCCTGTTCTTGTTTGGCTTTTGCTTGAATAGCGCAGCCTAATAAACAGTCTTCCTTTCTGAACAGGATAGGTTTCTTCTGTGTGATTGGCAAAGAGAGGTACTGAAAAATTGTGAGGCTGGCTTTAAGATCATGATATAAACACAAGGTCAGAGGAGTACAAGAGAGAGAATTTTCTGCCACCACTCCCCTCTGAAGATGGAAAATAAGCATCTCTGGTCAGCTTCATTTACCTAGCTGACAATATTGTTTCTGTCATGAAGTTTACCAGCTAGGTTTCATCACTGGGGGTGAGACTTGTTTTGGAGGTGCAAGAGTGGTGAGAAAGAACCATTGGTACTGAACTCGAAAGGAGATCTGAGGACACGTGCAGGATATGCCATGGAGCAAAGGATTTAAAGATTATGAGTAGCAGATTCAGACTTGGTGTCAAACTCCAAGATCAGTAGAACATTGTGGATTGGTTCTTTGGAGCACTAACACTGTTCTAAGAAGTATTCAAATTACATTTGTATAGATAGGGGTCCCAAATGAGGATCGTTCGTTGAAATAGCAGTGCTGTGAAGTTTGCAGCCAGTAATAACCAGGCTGTTAGCAGCACAGAATTCACTGTGCAGAGATATGACAGATGGTGACTCTAGTTCCTATAAGAGAGCAAAAGCAGAGCTGGTATCCCCATACAAAACCAACTAGCTTAACATTAACATAGGGCGTGACAAACCAGTTCTTCACAAATGAGCTAATCAGATAAAGAAGGAGAGGCAGCCTTTGCAGAGAGACTAAAGGCATGGTCTGCCCCTCTCAGTGCAGAGAAAGTTGCATACCAAAGTCTGCATTACCTGTGGAAACAGAAGCAGGAATAGCTGCTCCTAAGCTGCTACAGAGTTATCAAGCGCTTTCGAGAGGTGCTAAGGACCAAACAGTTTTTTCTGCATGGTGCCATCATATACAACATAGAAAAGTCAGCATTAGCAGCTCTGCACCATGCTCCATTTCTCCTTGTACTGATGCTCGAGAAAGCTGCTCCTATGTAAAGTGGATGGTGCTTAGCCGTGGCTGTGCAGTGGGTAAACTCTAGGGGCCCATCCTGTGTTCTTAATATTCTTGTACGTAAATAGATATACCTGATTTTCATGTGTCTTTTTAATGTGCCTTTCCTGTTTTCTTAAATAAAAAGATAGTAGTGAGCCCATATTCTCAAGGACTTCTGTGAGCTGTACCAGGGAAATGACACCTCCAAAAATGACCAGGGAAAAGTGTATTTAAAATTCAAGGAGCTGCAGGCAGGAAAACATACCAGAGAGGGGTTCAAACCTTAATTTTATTGAGAGAAAGTCCTTTCACATAATTTGATTCAAGTCTTTGTGGCTGTTATTGGCATCTGACAGAAGATTCCTGAGCTAAATAAATGAGTTCTCAGAACAATTTTCAGAGAGATTAGGCAGTTCTTGGCCTTTTTCTTAAGAAAACACTGCTTTTGGCTAATGCCTTAGAACCTATCTTACAGCGATCGCAGTAGAGGAAAGACAGTGAAGGATTATGTGAAGTAAAGCGCATGCATTCAGCTGGGTTTAATAACAGATCAGGTCTTTCTGCTATATACAAAATAAAAAGTAAGGCAAGCGATGCTCTGTCAGCCCAAAGTGCAAGGCTAGAGCTGTCCTTTCTTTGCATTTAGGGGAGGAATAAGTATTTCTTCTAAATCTTTAAATTAAGATGAACGATGATTTTTTTCTTCCCAAAGAGGCTATTTTAGATGTAGGCTGTTCATACCTGCACAGGAAGAAAGCACATATACTCACAAAATAGACCTGCCAACTTATCTTTTTTTCAGACATCTTTTCAGTACAGGCTAACTAGACTGTAAGAATTATCTAGAAAATAGCCTCCACATATGTGTATGTGTGAGAGAGAGCTGGGTACATCAGATCTAAAATAGTACCTTAGATTGTCAAAAAATTCAGATTGAGATTCAGTGATCGATCACTCTGACCTGTGTTGTAATGATGTTTCATTCCAAAACTTCCCTGGCTTAGCCCCATGTATTTAAAAACAATATGAAACATTTGATTTCTGTCAAATCACCTCTTTTGAACTTTTTTGTTTTCTATTCCTAAACATATCTGTCTTGTGACAATATGCAGAACACAGATACAACCTTTTATTTTTCCACTAAAAATGAGCAAATTTCACTAAGTAGAATACAGGTATTTTCTGCTTTTTAAAGAAATAAGAAGGATTACTAGCCATTAACATGAAAATATGGTATTTGCAGCTTGCTAGCTCTACTGCTATATTCTTCCTAAAGGACATTCCTAAATGAGAAAAACAATAACTATATCTATAAAAGAATAACCACATCCATCAGGTGTAAGTCACGCAAGCTTGTAGCCGTAGAGTTCATTTTTCGTTCATTCAGTTGGGCGTGGGGTTTGGGCTCCAGTTTCTTTGCTGCGTCTTATCAACCTCAGATATGTGCTCAGAAACACTGTGTGAGTAATCCACAAGAAACATAAAGCAATGCCAGGCTGGAACAGGTTATGCCAATGTTTTCAACTGGTTGCTCTTTTCTGTTCTTCTCTGAACAATCCCTTCTCCACTTCCCCTTTCCTACTCTCAGTTTCCTTTGTCCCTGAACACAAATGAATAGAGCAAAGCAAAACTAAAGAAAATTTGCAAGTGCATTCCCTCTCACTCTGCTGTAATCCACTGCCTGACTGGCAGCTGCTGCCTGGCACGGTGGCGATGCTCTGTGACTTTAATATGTTGAAGAAAAGTAGGTCAGCACCCTTGTTATTATTAGTACCTCATCAAAAAGGACATCAGAGCAATCAGACAGAAGAAATGAGAGCAGGTGGGAAGGGAGACATGGAATAAGGAAGGTGTCAGGGAACTGTTTGTTAGTTCTCTGATGGCCAGCCAGTTGTTTTCCTAACCTGCAAGAATGAAGGATCACTGATAACATATTCTGTAATACTAATGACTAATTGCATATTATCTGGCTGCAATTCCTCTATGATATTTCATAGAATCATAGAATCATAAAACGATTAGAGTTGGAAAGGACCTTAAAGATCACCTAGTTCAACCCACCTGCCATGGGCAGGGACACCTTCTGCTAGACCAGGCTACTCAAAGCCCCATCCAACCTGGCCTTGAACACTTCCAGGGATGGGGCATCCACAGCCTCTCTGGGCAACCTGTTTCAGTGTCTTACCACCTGCAGAGTAAATAATTTCTTCCTAATATCTATTTTAAATCTACCTTCTTCCAGTTTAAAACTATTACCCCTTGTCCTATCACTATACTCCCTGATAGAGGCCCTCCCCAGCTTTCCTGTAGGCCCCCTTTAAGTGTTGAAAGACTACTATAAGGTCTCCCCAGAGTCTTCTCTTCTCCAGGCTGAACAGCCCCAACTCACTCATCCTGTCCTCATAGCAGAGGTACTCTAACCCTCTGATCATCTTCATGGCCCTCCTCTGGACCCAGTCCAACAGGTCTATGTCCTTCTTATGTTGGGGGCTCCAGAGCTGGATGCAGTATTCCAGCTGGGGTCTCACAAGAGCAGAGTAGAGGGGCAGAATCACCTCCCTCGACCGGCTGGCCATGCTTCTTTTGATGCAGATCAGGATTCGGTTGGCTTTCTGGGCTTCAAGCACACATTGCCAGCTCATGTTGAGCTTCTCATCCACCAACACCCCCAAGTCCTTCTCCTCAGGGCTGCTCTCAGTCCATTCTCTATCCAGCCTGTATTTGTGCTTGCGATTGCCCCAACACAGGTGCAGGACCTTGCACTTGGCCTAGTTGAGCTTCCTGAGATTCGCACAGGCCCACCTCTCAAGCCTATCCAGGTCCCGCTGGATGGCATCCCTTCCCTCCAGCATGTCGACTGCTCCACACAGCTTTGTGTCATCGGCAAACTTGCTGAGGGTGCACTCAGTCCCAACATCCATGTCACCAACAAAGAGGTTGAACAGCAGCAGTCCCAGTACTGACCCCTGAAGAACACCACTCATCCCTGGTTTCCACTTGGACATGGAGCTGTTGACCTCAACTCTTTGAGTGCAGCCATCCAGCCAGTCCCTTATCCACTGAATAGTCCATCCATCAAATCCATGTCTTTCCAATTTAGAGACCAGGATGTCATGTGGGACAGTGTCAAATGCTTTGCACAAGTCCAGGTAGACGACGTCGGTTTCTCTTCCATTATCCACCAATGCTGTAATGCCATCATAGAAGATCCCCAAATTTGTCAGGCACAATTCACCCTTAGTGAAGCCATGTTGGCTGTGACCGGTCATCTCCTTATTTTCCATGTGCCTTACCATAGTTTCCAGGAGGATCTGCTCCATGATCTTTCTGGCCATAGAGGTGAGACTGACTGGCCTGTAGTTCCCTGGGTCTTCCTTTTTTCCCTTTTTAAAAGTGGGGGTTATGTTTCCCTTCTTCCAGTCAGTGGGAACTTCACCAGACTGCCATGACTTGTCAAATATGGTGGCTAGTGGCTTAGCAGCTTCATCTGTCAGTTCCCTCAGGACCCGCGGATGAATCTCATCAGGTCTCGTGGACTTGTACACCTTCAGGCTCCTTAGGTGGTCTCAAACCTGGTTGTCTCCTACAGTGGGTGGTTCCTCATTCTCCCAGTCCCTGCCTTTGCCTTCTGCGACTTGGGCACTTTGTCTAGAGCACTTGCTGGTGACGCTATGACACTATGTCATGATGAATTTTGTTTGGACATAATATTCCCCATCCTCCCAATTTTGTTTGCATTATGTTTAGGGAAGGATGCTTGCTGGAGAGAGAAGCAACAGCATGTTAGTTCTCCTCCTAAATCCCACATCCTCACTCCCTTTCTGTGAACCTCACATCCAAGTCATTTGTACTTGTGATAGCATGGGTTATCTGCTCAATTGTCAGTTTACATGACAAAACATAGAACTGCGGGATAAATCCTGTAGCAGTCATCTAGTTAAAGGTCAGGACTGAGCTCTCAAAACCTGAAGGGAGAATAAAAAAAGCTGTTAGCTTGATAAACCCACAAGGCATATTGTGAGCAAGAATAAGAGTCACTGTATGATTTAAACAGTTCATTAACTGACACAACACAGATACTAACAGGCCAGAAAACTCAAGGAGGAAATTGTCAGCTTATTGTCACAGCTTTATTAAAAGGTACTGCCTGGCTCTTCCCAATTAGACTCATGACTAATTCTTGCTAGTTCTAAATAAAGGAAAGTTTTCCAAAATGAGATGACATAACACAAAGTCCAAACTGAAAACTTTAAGAAAAAACCCCCAAACAACTACTATTCAACATCAGTCTGAGGCTGTGGCTCCTGTGACATTTCTCTTTGGCAGCTGTTAGGTGGCTTCAGTAATTTCTTTCCCATGGTTCAGCTGTTTGCAGAACTGTGTGAGAAGCAGTAGCAGTGAAGTGTTCTGGCTAAAATAACTGTAAAGAAAAGGGAAGAGGTTTCTTTCTCAAGATCATTTGTCACCATGGTTCCTTGTGATGCCCAGTAAACAGCGGGACCAACACAGCAACAGACATGGCACGGGAGCAGGGAAGCCACTCTTGTCAAAAGAAATGCCCATGCCAGCAGTGTTTCCCTGGCAAATGTCCCTGAAATCACAGCCTTAGGACATAATCACTAATGTGGCAAAGATCCAGCCCAGCAGAGGAAAAGTGAGTGAGCCTGCCAGGCTGTCTGCCTGCATTGGTTTGCTGTGCAGATAGATAACTTTCAGAGCAAAGACAGGAGAGGTGCTGGGATCTGGCAGGTGGGACCTGATGGAGGACAAGGCAGGGAAGGCAAGAAACTATGGTGGTGGATGCAAGGAGGGGGGAACAGGACTGTGCTA
The DNA here is from genome assembly GCA_008921705.1 of Burhinus oedicnemus. Taxonomy (NCBI): domain Eukaryota; kingdom Metazoa; phylum Chordata; class Aves; order Charadriiformes; family Burhinidae; genus Burhinus; species Burhinus oedicnemus. Next base: position 562,559 of record VFFE01006510.1, on the reverse strand, counting down.
TTCAAAAGGAGCAAACTGTAGGACAAGGTCAGCTGTCTAGTCTGACTGCACCCTGAGGGGTTGGCATAGGGGTACGTTTCCCCCATTTGCCCTGACGAAGTTGCTATAAGAAGGTCTGAAGGTCCCAGAGCTGTGTTTCACCCTCCCTGCAGGTGGGCTTTTGTGGTGCTTGGAGACCTAAGCTCCACATTAGGGAATCAGTACAATGATGTAAGTAGAGTAAAAGCTGTGATTTGCAGGGTTACTCTTAACCCAGTGATCCAGAGATCCCTCCAGCATTTGTCATTCAGCTGAAGGAACAGAGAAGTGCAGTCCAAAAATGGGGACAAGTCGCTTCCATGAAAGACACAGGTGAGAACACAGAGACCTCCTATGCTGGATTCACTACAGAAGAAAGCATATAATGGAACTGCGTCTTAAATCCATTTATCACTTCATCAGTTAATGGGTCAAATTGAATTAACTTCTGTGTGTGGAGCTCAGCTAATGAGGGCTCCAAAATTCCTTGTACTGACCCTCTGGTAAACTTAAACTGACAGATCTTTTGTTTTATTATAGTTTTTTTTTGTTTTGTTGCAGGATTTTTGTGTACATGCTATGTCATAATCAATATTTGTACTTTGCTGAAAAAACAGAATAAATGCTACATGCTTCAGGGAATAAAGTAGTTTTAGCAGAATTGTTGAGCAAATCTGGAAATTCCAACTACTCAGCTTGTGCCTATGAATCCACAGCAATAAACTTGTCCAACTCCATGCATTCTCAGCAAGCTTCAAGACTTGTTCTTTAAATATGTATATATATAAAAATGCGATTAGTGAATCAGTTGCTCATTCATTTTGGGCTGGAAGAGGCTTATCTCCTCACAAAAGGTGTTGAACATGGTGCCAGTCTTTCTAGGACTTGTACACAAAGTACCATCTCACTGATGCTGTTGGGCATCACAATAAAACATGAAGTTAGCCACTTGCATGAGTTCCTGCAGGCCTAACTCGTATGTCAGGATCTCCTATCTCTATCCACAGCAGACACTAAAATTGGAAGCTCCACTGTCTAAGGTTGAAATTGATTTCCAGATAGTAAAACTTCAATGCCAGCTTAAAACTGCTTCTCATAAAGCTTCTGTATTGTGATGCTTCATTCTTTAAGCATGAAATAGGGTGTGAATAAAAGGGTTCCTAGCTTTACATACTGCATTTGTCAGACTCACTTTTTGAATACTTTTAATGCAGGCTTTCTTTTTGTGGCAATGGTTTTCCAAGCTTTCTTACATGTAACTGCATTTATGTACACTCCCAGGAATGCAGCTTCAAGTTTGGAAATCGCTGAGGTAGATCCCACAAAAAGACACAGAGAGCGGCTTTCTGCCCCACGTAAAACATGGCTGGCTCCAACTGTAAGATCAAAAATTACATCGATATAGTTCTTTTTATTTGGACCTAATTTATTCATTTCTTGAAAAAGCTTAGTACATCAACAGTCTTTTTTTATTCTTCAGAATGATATAGGAACTATTCATCCCATGTGCTGTCTGATATTTCTTGGAGTTCATCTCCTGAATATAGTTTTAATGTTTCAGACTTGCTACCCAGGGGTCGTGAAGCCTTGAAAAAATAGATTAATTTTATTGAACTCTACTAAATAGGAAGAGTCTGATCACAAAGCAGCAGAGACTTTCTCTGGGCAGCTGATGGACATAGGTTATGGCATATTTGTAGTCATTTAGATATGCCTTTAGGGGAGCTGTCATTAGATTATCTCATCTTCCTCTATGGACTGAGCTTGGCAGGTGGACTTCACCTCCCTTAATGAATGGACAAAATAATAATGACTACATTGCTGAAGGGGAGATTTAGGTTAGACATCAGAAAGGAAGTTTCTAATTGATTAGATTCTGTGGAGAAATTTTGGAGTCACTGCTACTGGAAGTCTTCAGGAAGCGGCTAGAGGGACAAGCTAGGAATGACACAGGCACAGCTGATCCTGCCATGAGGCGCCCATGGGCTGCACTCCCCAGGGCTTGCTTCTGTGTTTGTGTACCACGGGTGTCACAGGGACTTGCTCCCCTCCCTACTGCTTGTCCTCAGCTGGAGAGGTGATGGCAAGGGGAGGTGGGATGTGCGGTCCCATACTGGAGCCTCTCCAGGACTCGACAACGGGCATGTGGAAAACTGCCATGTTATATGCACAGTCTATGCCCATCTTTTTACATAGCATTTGTCTTTTAAGGGGGGATTTGTTTTCTGATCCAGTAAGTAGCTGTCATGTATATTTACTAAAAATAATACATTTGGCCTTGTAAACTGACATTGCAGTCTCTAAGTGTAAAAGGCATTGCTGGTCTTTGTTCCAGGGCTTGAGACAAAGCCCACTGAAGGAAAAAAGAAAAGGCTACAATCTCAAGTACTGATAAAACAAGCTACTCGCACCAAAATCAAGGGTCAAAATCAACTTCACAGAATCAGAAACCATGCCAGATGAGATAGATGTGCTGCAGAGTAAGAGACAAAGCTTTGTTTAAACAAGTTGCAACAGGATTTTTGATTAGGATGAAAATGCAGGTACTTTCCCGGAATAATTTGGGGTTTTTGTTGTTTGTTTGTTTGGGTTTTTTTAATTTAAAAAGTTACTACAATAATAGCATCCAAAAGAGACCTTCATTTAGCTCTGTAGGCAAAAAGAGGGGAACAGAGCAATAAGATGAACAGGTGTTAAAATGCCACTTTTTGTCAATAAGCCACCTTCAGAAGCTACTGTGCCAGACCAACTATTGGTGATTGAAAGGGCATCTAAGACACTGCTATCTAGCCTTGTAATTTAGAGGCACAATGTATTACTGCAACTACAACAAACAGATAATGCCTCTGAAAGTCAGGAAGTTGGATGTTAGTAAATGACTCAAAATTATTTACTACAAAAACTTGACAGAGGAGGGGAAAATGTGAAGAATAATGCCAGAAATCAGATAAAAAATTAGTTAATACAGCTGTACTACGTGGCTATTTCCTTCCACCTTCATTCAAGATACTACTTAAAGTAAGTAAAAGTGGCAAAATCTGTCTCACTCTATTTTAGAAAATCCTTCTGAAGCTATGTTCTAACGCATTTGCTTTTCTACAGTCAGACTGAAATAAATTTGAGTACTGCAAAGCTACACAGTTCCAGTGAGAGGCTAACTGAATACGCTTCTTCATCACTTTGAAACAATAGTACATTACACTGCTACAAGTTAAGATCCAGTAAGATAAGTCCGGAAATAGTCGCCTGTTGAACACAGTTGAAAGTGTTAAAATATGAACTCTTACAAAAAAATTCTGTCCTCAATCCAGATTGCATTGCCCTACTATTTTATTTCTTTTTGCAAATTCAAATGATCACTAAAATAAATATTTCCTCACAGAAGGAATTAAAGATGAAGACAGTCTCAGCACCCAAAATACTAAGGTCATCCTTGCCATTATTAACATGACATTTTCTTTTTCTTTCTATGCTCTCTCTTTTTTCCACTTCTCTGCTATAGCTGATAATTTAGCTAGAAATAGTACAAGATAATTAATATTTAATTAAATAAATGCTGGTCCAAGCTTGGAAATGTTTTCATCCATCAGTAGATGCAGAAAAATGTTTATTAATGTATCTTTTTAAAACTGCATTTGTGCAGCTTGAAAATTTTGGTCTTCGTTGTTTTTTTAAATGAAAAGGGAACAACAGCAATTCTACATCAGGCTAACAAATTCTGCAGAGCAAATTGAGACATACTTTGGGTACCTGACTGGGTAATAGCAGAAGCTGATTCAGGTCCAGAGTGCATTTCCTTTCTTTAAAATGGATACAGCCTTAATCCATGAATAGCGCCTTCGATTTCAATACTAGCAGAGGTCAGGTACCACTTATAATATATCCCTCAGCTGATACACTAAGGCTGCCACATCAATACCAAGCAAGGGAATAAAACGTAGCAAAGCACATGAAGATCCTGACAACACACCCGAAAGATGATATAGAAAGATGCTATCAAGCCAGTTAAGCATTGGAAGGTGACGCCAAGAGGCGTTACTCCGTCTCCATCCTTGGAGGTTTTTAAGACTCAGCTGGAAAAAAGCCTGGGCAACCGAGTCTGATCGCAGAGCTGTCCCTGCTTTGGGCAGGAGGAGGCCCCTTCAAACCTGAACAATCCCATGCTCTACAAGTCTGTGCTCACAATGTAGAAATTACAACAAAGGTGAAGGATAGAGAACTGAGGGAGGTTGAGGGGGGCTGAAGGAAAGCATCAGGGCTGTTACATCCGATCCATTTCTGGTCACGCTGGTTACAGCATCTCCTGAAAGCCAAACTGCCACAAACAAACTGGATGCTGCACTGTTTTCCCAGAGCGATATGCACCAGTGTATATGGCCCACAGCCTCCTACCAGGTGGCAGTATTCCAGAAAAAGCATTTTGTGATCAGGAGAGCTATGCTGAATTATGTTAGCTGGTGTTCTGTGAAAGGACTAGCGAAGGGAAGTAAGGGACAGCAAAGCAAATTCTGTAATTAAAAGAGTAAATTAAAATCACTGGGGCAAGTAAAGGAGATCCAAAATGTGTCAAAGAGAGGAAATCAAAGCAAAAGGAATGTGGAAATCCATGATTCAATTAATAATGGACCTTTAAAGGGACAGAGAAGCTGTAATGTTTCAGGAATGCAAAGTAGATCCAAGACTGACAAAGCAAAGGAGTGGCTGAACACAGCAAGAGGAACAGCCACTGTGTGTCTCTCAGAAGGCAACCTCAGAGAAGACAGGCAAGAACAGAATAGAAGCAAGTAACAGCTGCCAACATCTGCCTTAATTCATAGCCTAACAGCAACCAGGTCCTGCTAAGTTTTGTGAAATTTCAAGACACTGAGAACTTGCAGTAGTCCATGATTATAGCTCACTACTAGCTATATTAAGTGCTGGGAAGACATAAATTGGAAGTGAAGGGGTTCATCCTGGATTTTCTCAGTATGTTCAATACATGTTTTTAAGAGACATGAGATACTATGAAGGACAGTATGTTCATACTTCCAGCCTGTGTCATACAAAAGCTCTCTCAAAAAAATTTATTCTTGCACCCTTAAAAGTCTGCAAGCATTAGTGTTTTCTCAGCAGCCTGTTTACCAGCCTGGAAAGCTTTGAAAATTATAATTAAGAGTTTCAAGGTTGCCTAGCACTTGACCTCACTGATTCCTATGAATTCCTCACCAGAGAAAGGGTTGCTCACAGTCTGTAAGGGCAGCAGAATCCAACCTCAGCACAAAGAGCTAATCTCTGGTTGTTTTATAATCCAACACCAGAGGGGAAAAGCTGACAGTGAAAGAAATGTCTGAAGATTATAGTCCCGCTCAAAGCTTTTAAAACACATACTGAAAATTAAGCATGAGTGTGTTCTTTGACTTAAGCAGAGTTGTTCATCTGCTTGAACTTAAAAACATATACATCATAGGAACTGGATTGGGTCGATATGCTTTCCCACTTTTCTGCAGAGATCATTGATACGACAAAATGTTTAAATCCTTCTCTGTCAAGGGGTTGATTAAAGAGATGGTATAGTGAATCAAGTTCAAATACATCTGGGTTATGGAGTAATCTCAGTGTTATTCTTAAAGTATTCTGAGAGATACTTTGTAAGAAAACATTTTCTTTGTGATCATCGGGATGCATAGCTGTTAGTGACCTCACTGTTTCATAGCATGAAAGTACCAAGCTGTTATCTTCAAGATGCTCACAAGCTGAGATAGCTGCCTGAGCAGCTTACGCTGAAATGTGTCAAAAATAAAAATAAACATCTTGAAACATCCAAAAGAAATAGCAAGATGAATCATTTCATTCAGTTGGGACCTACCATAGGAAGAAATATTCTGTAGTATTAAAGCATACCAAGGAATGTTTTATTGGTCCATTAATGCACATAATGGGAGCATTGCAAAGCACAGGGATGATACAAAGGTGAATGAATTTCAGTGATGGGTGAAATGGTCCCTCTATATGTAATCTCTGCAGTCTTCTGGGATATTTCTGTGTGAAAGCAGGAGATAAATATCATTAACTTTTGTTGCCTTTGCTTTCGGGAGGATGCAGTGATGTCAACTTCTCAGAGCCATGCGAATTCATCTTCACACATGTTCTGATGCATTGTTTCCAATGTGTAGGGCAAGAGTTGGCTAAGAAATTTCTGTAATGGAATAAAAAAAGTGCTGTGCTAAACCACAAACATATACATTAAAAAATGTAAATATCAGGTAAAGCTAGCTTTGTTACTCTGCTTACGAGCTAAGAAGTTTTCAATAAGTGCTTTTGAAATACGCATGGAAAGATTTGATAGCAGCTGATCACAAGCATACCTTGTTTATTTTTATCTGCTGATTACAGATATTTAGAAAGTCTATAGATCTCTCTAAGGGTCTGCAAACACTAAGAAAAGCAGACATATTACTGGTAGTCTTAAATTCATTATACTAGGGTCAATGCCTTCACTGGGAACTTTTAGAAATCAAAAAAGGTGGAAAACACAATGTAACACAATATAACACAATGAGCACGTTCTTCATTAATCCACCCCAAACGTGTTAGCATGAATGATTAGCCAATATTCAGGGTCTTGCTGACTTGTTTCTGTGAGAAAGAGAAACTCATGATCTAGTCAAGTATTTCCTGCATGCAATCCCTCTTCTTTGTAGGGACTGTATACAAATTTTTGTTTCCCTCAACACAATAAAATAAATAAGAGGCAATTTCTTTTTCCAGCACTCCAAGCTGGCTCAGTTTTCTGGCTCCCTCTCAGCATCATTGTACCAGTGCATCTCGAATTTTTTCCTTGTTTTCCTGGCTTTTCCTGCTAGTGGTTTCTTGCTTGTTTGTTTCTTCCCAACAGAAAAAACTCAAAAGCATAGCTGCCGCATTGCAGCCCCAGCCCCAGAAACCCTCGTATCCTGTGGCTCAGCTTCTGTTCATCCTGCTCTAAAGCTCCGGATAATGTTCCTGCCGTTTCACCTATCCTGCTCTGTACGAGGCTAAAATGCTTTTTATGGTGGTTAGCACACCCATTAACCTCTCAGATATTCAAGGTCTTTCTTTGCCTATCAGCAGCTATGCCTGCTGGTAGCCATCAGCCTTCCTTAGCCTGACAGTTTCATACGGAAGCTGCAATTTTCAGAAGGCTGGTGACCAGGAATTTCTGACAGTGAACTAAACACAAAACTACCCTGTGACAGAAATCCTATAGTAGTTTCAGGAGCACTGAAAACTTTCCAAAAATATTTATTCAGTGTTGTGTTACAGCTTCAAGAGTGGCAACTGCTAGCCTAAAGTGAAGAGGATGACTTGGTTTTGACCTGTTCTCTTTCTTGGATGATGCGGAAGTTTGTCAAAGAGGGAAATCTGCAGTCTTCACCACCATCATGTCAGGAAGACTTAACAGCAGCAGCTTTTGTAGAAAGGCTTTGGGGGTCATGGTTGCTTTACATTAGAAGCCCTCACCCTCATCAGCATTTAATTTTTGGGTTTTTTTCTGTTATTCCAAATTAAGTAGAGACAATCTAAAGGTTTTTTACTGAGGAGACCTCTTTCTGCATCACAGCTGGAAAAAGACGGAATGGCTACTCTGGCTCCATGCGTGCCTCTCACTGGACCTGGGCCAGAAGCAAAGAAAAAACTGAAAGGGGGAAAGTCACTTGAAACTAATGGGTTTAGCAAAGAGAGGCTTGCTCACACATGTCAGGCAGAGCTGGTACTGCTGGGTTCCACATTTGACGTTTGACTGGGGATGAGAGTAAGCAATCACAATTTTCCTCCTAATTTTTTAGATGTGCAAAGAATAATGCACAGAGAGATTAGAAAGAATACAAAAATCATGGAGACATAAAACATAGCTAGAGGAGAAAGTGGAGATAATTTTTGTTACTGCACCTGCCTGTTCAGTCACCTTCCTATATGTTTTTATTTTCAGCTGCTGAAGCTGGCAGGCTAAAGTAGAACTTTTGATGTTCAGAAGCACAGGATTGAATGCCAGGCAGCAAAGTGATATTTCTTCTTTGGGGAAAAAAAATAATGATAAATCAACATAAAAGTAACATGCATTTGTCTGGTACTTTTCCTGGGGACATTTCTGAGAAGAAGAAACATTCAGAAATTGCAGACAACACAGCAGTGGTTGGGAGAAACCAAGAAAAATGATCTGAAAATCTGAAGAAAACTTCTGTCTCAGATCCTTTATCTGTTTAATATCCTGACACTGTCTTCTTGCTGTACAGTAGCCAAAGGATCAAGTAATTCGTTAAGTCTGCAATGAGGAAGGCAGAACTCAGAAATCTGCTTCAGATCTGGAAGTTCAGTACGTGTTAGACTAAGGTTCTGCCTTTGCCCTGTAAGGTACAACTCCAGCTGCCAAATATAAATCTGCTTTCTAATTCTTTCACCCCCTCCCTGAACAGCCACATGTTTTCACCAATAATCCCTCTAGACTCAGCACAGAAAGCCAGAGTATTTTATACCTCTCAGCAAACTGTGCACAGAAGTACGGGCTCAAAGCCATTTCTGGGAGGGCAGTCAGAGCATTCCCATCGTGGCACAACACTGACGTCCTTCTCGGCCATCCCAATTCCAGCTGGCCAGGCCAGCATGGAGAAAATCCAGCTGGCCAGAAAATTCCTGTTATTTTCTGTGTAATAAAAATAGTAATAACAGAAGATGATGTCACTAATAGATAGCACTGTTGATCTTCTCCAAAGATCAGTAGTCTTATTTTACCAGTTTTCCAGATAAGAAAACTAAGGCAGGTGGAAATGACATGTTTGAGACCATCTGACAGGAAGCATTTGCTGAACGGTCCTCTGAGGAGCTTGCAGAGTGTAGCAGTCCGATTTACCTGAATCTCCTCAGGCCAAAGGTGTTAGATGTGGAGCCTCTTCACACAAAGGACTGAACCACCAATCCCTATGTGGTATATCATGGGGAAAACTTTATTGCCAGGGGAGGCAAGTGAACTGGGCAGATCTGTACAGCTATGCCAGCAAAATGGAAAGGTCGTGAGGGGACCCACATCAACTGAGGAGAAACAGAGGCTGTTGGTTTCTTGAGAATAACCGTCCTTAAACATTAACTTATTTATTCTCTGATCAGTTGTCCATGGAGGCTAAGAGAAACCTTAGCTTTATGCTTTACAGATAGAAGCAGATTGTTCAGAAAAGAGTCATCTTTATTAGTAAGACATGCAGAAGTGTAATAGCCCATCCCATCCAGAATACATTGTTAAATTTAGAAACTTGCAAATTTAGAAACAGCCAAAGCTACTGCTGCCACTGATGTAAGATGTCACTTGATTTCATTCAGGGGAAAAGAGAGAGGGAGGAAGAGAACATAAAGGCCGCAAAACACAATCTCTAGTCAGATAGTTCAAAGACAGCTATTTCTTGCTGGAAAGGCAAATGATAATTTAATTTGACATCCAAGCCAGAGTAAGCTTTGTAATAAGATAAACTGGAGTTTGATTACTTGCTGCACACCATAATTTGGTTTGGAATTTTAGAAGGAAAATGTCTTCTTTTACTATTTTGTTAGTGTCTTGCATTTTCACCATAACTGCTGATGCCAGGGCTGCACAGATTAATTTGCGAAATAATTATTGCCTTGCTTTTTTCAAATAAATGTGTTATAGACAGACTTAGGCGATGTAGAAATATAAACCATAGAAAACTACCCTGCTAAGCCTTAACTCAAAGTAACCACTCTGAATCTAAATAATGAAGAAAGATTTTGAGACAAGTCAGCATAAAACACATGGCACAGGAAAGCATGCTGAGGAACATTAAAAATTTGGTATAAACACATTTTCCAACATTTGTAGAGAGCCAGGACATCCAGCTTATCAGAAAGATCAAATATTTTCTGAGATTTGTGCAAAAAACAAAACAGGAAACAAGTGACATTTTATGTAATGCCAGGTTTTTTTACAAGGAGGTTGGAGCTCTTTGGAACAGATTCCCTGCATGTACTTCAGATAACATTTTGACTGGTGTATGAGAACAGTGAATGCATCGTGTTTGTTGAAGAACAGTAGGTTTTAGGTTTCCAAAGTTTTTTTGGTTTTCTTGCATTGCACAATATAAAGAAGGGAGATCTAAAAATTTGCCACCTCGATTTTCTGCTGTTTGTGTCATAGCACTGTTGCACTTCGGTTTCAGGGACTTTGAAATCTTTAAAGACTACGGAGCTGGAGCCTGCCACGTAGAAAAGGCATGAGCTTTCCTTCACCTCAGAGGTGGCAGCTGCCAGGAAAAGGCTAATAGCTTTTTGCAAGCAAAGGAAAGCCTCTGATGTTTTCTCATCTGAGAAACTAGGACTGAAGCTACCCATAAAAAAGTAAGCATAAGATTGTTGGGTGGGGTTTTTTTTCTTTACCCTGGGTTTTGTGGATGAAAAGCCCACAGTTTGCTGTGCTCTGACTTTCCATTGGTTGAGGAGGAGGCTCTCCCCTCCGCAGTGCCTGCCCTTCCCTTTTCCAACTATGACTGTGTCAAGTAGGAGGGAATGTGTGCCTGTGCCTCAGCCCCTGCAAACCACAGTGCAGCTTAAACTGCCAATTTGTGTGATTTTCCAGGATAATGCACTGAGAGTGACAAGGTGGGCACAGGCTCTGCCTGCGGACCCTCACTGTGCGGTGATTCCTTGCAGCAGGGGGAAGTAACTTCTTAAACCACACCAAGCGTTGGCTCACTGAGGGCGAGTTAAGAATCCTTAGCTGTTCTCTTCCTCTCTTAAAAAAAACAGCATATTTTTTCTATGCAAATTAAGATCTAAGTCCATTAAAATCTAATCATGGGAATGCCGGAACTGGTTTCCAGCAAAGTGCTGTCACTTTTTGCATTTGCTGGTACAAAGCACGGAAGTGGGACAGAAGTGTGTGGCACATCTCACTTGTGTCATTCACCTGCTTTCTTCTCCCTTGCATGCTTTCAGAGTCAAGTCATATAAGAAAATTTTTACTGCTTTTACATTATGTTATGTCCATTTTTCTTCTTTGGCAGACTATTTTAGCAGTAGAAGTCCACTGAGCCTAGTCCATGTTCCTCTGATTCAGGCTTCAGGTGAGGTCTCATCCAGACACATCTAAAGCTCAGCCCACTTTGTCCTACAGCTTTCTGAGGAAGCAAGCTTCCCTTTAGCTTGCCAGCGTGAATAATTGCAAAACAATATATCTAGCTATATGAACTAAAAATTGAAGTAGAAAGACTCTTCTAGCTTTTATTCTGTAGTTGGAATAATAGTGATGCCATACTGCTATTACTGCACATCTCTATGTTTTAGTATATCAAGGCCTTTCTCCAGGGTTTGTTATAAAACCACCCAAAGATATTACAGGAATAGTTGTCTACTGCTGATTCTTAATTGCTAAGGGTAAATGCTTCTCTTCAGGAAAGGACTTTAAACCAAAACATTTTTTATTTCCTCCGGGCGTCTCACTACACCTAAGAGCTTTTCACAGTCTGGGAATGTTCTTTTTTTGGAAACAAAATTTAACACCATCTTTGGGCTACATACCTGAAGAATTTTCCTCTCCTATTAAAAGCACCTGTGCTTCCCTTCCTTAATTTCACTTGCTCTCTCCAGCTGGGATTGCTCCTCATGTTTAGTCATTCAGCAATGGGAACTGGTTCTGGTAAGAACAGAGTTTCTTTTTTGGTTTCTTTTTGTTTCATTTTGGTTCCATCAGACTTGTTAGCAGTCTGTGGGCAAAAAAGTGCTTTCTGTAATTTGTCAGGAGTTAGGGGATATAATTTGGCCAGCAACTGCATATCTTCATCTCTTGCATTAAAAGGCAAAAGTGTCTTTTATATAAATAGCATTAAAAATAAAGGGCGATCATTTAATTCTTACTACATTAATGTTTATCTCTCTTTGAGATGCAAAATACATTTCTAGAAAACCAACTTCAAGTCCCAGGTTTCACAGACTGTCTGGCCATTGTGTGAGAGCCTCAGTATCTATAAAGGGTGTGTTTCCTGTGCAAATTGATATTTATGTATTCAAAATGATACTTAAATTGACTCTGTGAACAACTTGCAGAGGGCTTCAGGTTTTTGGTTTTGCAAATATTTCTTTGAGTTATGACTGACTGTTTTTCCCTGATTACTTAAATCCTTGATTGTGGAAAGCAGTAATAGCACTGCAGTAAACTATATAAAATAATAAAATAACAAGAAAGGCTGAGACTGGAAAGTCTCTTTCTGTCCAGCCTAGAAAGAAAGGTTATTCTAAACAGTACTGATTATTTCAATTTTCCTTTTTTTGGTAACCTTCTATGTATTTACTGTAAGTCTTATGGGAACTGCTGCAGACTTCAGGCATGCAAGTACCATTTACAGAAAGTCATGCGGGGTTTCTTAATTTTTTTTCCCCACAAAAAACCTACAATAACAACCATGCTATGTCCTTGCTCCTCATGGTAAACAAGTGTATTGCTTTTCAGTCTAGAGATAAGCTGAGGAATGTCGCGTATCCCACAACACATCAAAACCATTCATTTCTCTTATCATTTTGTTTAATCTTTTTTATGGTGCATTTGCTTTCTCACCTACCTTTCAATGTTTTGTCCTTACCTGGTTTCATAAGCTCACTTACATCAATAATCACCAATACTCACCTCTCCCACTGCAGTGTTTTGTGCTTTTGCTTCCCAGAGGTTTTTATTCCTTTGCTGCTCTTACAAGTTCACTTCTTATTTAGTCTTGTAGTTCATTCACTATCTTTTCCATTGCTTTCAGAAGTTTTCATTCCCTTATCAACTTCTACTGCTACCCTATTTCTTCTTTCCTCACTTCATCACTAGAATTGTTGGGGTTTTGTGGTTTTTTTTTTTTAATTCTCTTACTACTTATTGGATCCTTGTCCATGTACTCTGGCTTTCTGCCCATCTTTGCACTAAAGCTCTGTTTCCTGCAGCTCTGATTTGCTTAAATTTCACATCTTCTGTCTGCTTACTTCATCTGCCTTTTACTTAACCTTCATCTCTGAGTTTCCTTTAGCTATGTTTTCTGCATCTGGTGCATCAAATTAACACTTTGATAAATAGAAGCTGCGTAAGGGTTTGGGGGCACTTTTTTTTGGTTTTGGGGTTTTTTTGTGTGTGTGCGGTTTGGGAATTTTTTTGAGGTTTGGGTTTTTTTGGTTTCTTTTTCTTCTTCACCAGGCAGGCAAAGTTAGGACAGGAAATGAGAGAATGATCTTGGGGGGGAAACAGAGAGGGACTCTTCAAACCATGGAGCTTGCCTGAGCAGCAGATGTAGGTTTATCTGAGACGCTGAACTACCTGCTGTTTGTTTTTCCTGCTCTCCTGAAGGAACCTGCACTTTGTGGTTATTTTCTGTAAATGAACAAAATTACACCAAATGATATACCTGACTTCTATAATCTATTTTTCATCTTAACAGGAGCAACTTTGCCAGGCTGTATTGGCTAACTACTTCAGCAAAGTGGGTAATAGTATGAATTTGTAGTGCAAATATAAAGGAAGTGTCAAAGCTGATTTGAAAGATAGAGTACAGTATATAATGCCTGTAAATCAGTGCTCTACATTCACATGGCTGTAAAAACTAACCTGTTTCCAGTTAGCTATTTAATAGTTCTCAACAATATAGTATTTATTTAAAAGAAAAAAAATTGTCTAGAGCCCTTCTTGAGATCTGGCTTCCTAAAGAAATTGTAAATGGGGAGAAGAATGCTGTTCGTGTACAATAAAAAGAGCAATTTTTAAACTATCATATGAAAAAATTATTCACAGGGCTTTGAACTAACATGGTTTAAAGCTGCCTAAAAATATTGTCATGTTTGTCTTGTATCCTTCACGTGTTTAACAAATTAATATATCATCATGAAGAATTTTACAAGGAAAAGAGTTAAATGCAAACTCATTAGTATTATGCAAGTTGATTTGCATTTTGGTGAGACAAATCATGTCCTTGTACTTGCAGGAGGCAAGTTACTCTAGCTCATCCTTAAGCAGTAAGCATGGTACAGTCTGAAAAACAGTGACCAACCTGACTTTAGAAGGTGTTAATGTCTTCTCCTGTTGACATCGGTCAAGTGATGCATGTGGTTGGTTACTGTTCTGTCACAACAAGTACTAGCTGAAAATTAGAATATTTGTTCAGAAGTTCAGACATTTTGAACACCCCACCCCACGCCCCCCAGTTTAATTGAAGTGTTGCATTTCAATGAATAAAAAAGGTTTTGTTCTCTTAAGAAATGCTGTATTTTTTGAAAAGGTATTGTGAACAGTCAGATACCTAAGACTGAATGGATGAACTTTATCAAAATGTTGGTTTCGTTTTTCCAGAACATAATTTCATGACAAAATGGTGCATTCTCATACAATGATAATGATCTCCAAAGCAATTATTTTCCAGTAAAAAAAATTGTTGTGGCACTCTGATAACTTAAAGTCTCCTATACACCATCCATTTAGTTGCAGACATTCCCACAGAGACTTCTCCCTTCCACTCCATTTCAGTCTGGTCCCTTTGAATTGTGAATAATTGCCAGTTATGTGAAGTAATTATTTACCCATTCCCATTAGCAACAAACGGTCATCCTTTCATTTGCTCTACACAAGTGAGTTGTCCAGCTCCACTCTTACTGTTTTTCAATATCTATGGCTCTGAATGTAGATAGGCAAAAATGTTAGCTTTGTGATTTATTACAGGGGCAAGTGAGGATCTATGAAAGGGAAATACTGACTGCAAAGACAACAGGACCTTTCAGATCGTTCGTATTAAATGGCAGCTTTGTCTGAGTGAGGATGAAAAAGAGGGAACAAATGTTTTGGGAACTGGTCTTTTATTATAAGATGTAATAACAAAAATCTTAAGTAGATAATCTTTTCCCCTGCTGACTATTCTTTGTTGGGTTTAAAAAACCAAAAACAACAACAAAAAAAACCCCAAAGAAATTATACACAACCTTGCACCTCATCTCATTTTAAGTATGGAAATAAATCCTTTTCTTTAAAACCCCAGATTTTCTATGCTTTTGCAATACTGTGCTAGACATTACTGCTGGAAGCAATTAGCAACAACTGAAGAAGTTGCTTCATTCTGACAAGAGATGAATGAGTTGCCATCTCGCATCTCATTCAACAGTAGCTTCTCAGATTAGATTTTTAAAGTCTTTTGCAGTATTTCGTCAGCTACCTTTTCTTGTTTTTTCTACCCTTATGCTCTGGTCAGGAAACCTCCAGTGACCCGACCTCAGGGCACTAAAAATCCACCCTTGAAGTTTGTTCTCTCTTTTGTAAGAGTTGTTAAGAGCTCATCATTCCCCTGTGCTGCTGGCTCTGTGACATGGGAGTGGAACATCTTGGCTTTCTGTCCCATGGCCTGTGAAGGTCAGTGGCTTTTTAGGATCTCAGTTTGAAGACGGCACATAAAGCAAGACTGCAGACTCTGCCATAGCTGTTTTGGTTACAGTTTCTAATATTTTGATTCATAAAAGCCATTTCATAACTGTAAGCAACACCCACAAGTGGCTGATAAATGGTACTTCCCAGTGCCTCACAGATAGCTCGTGTCCCTGACCGCATATATAAAGACCAAGTATCTTCAGATATTGGAAATGTTGCTCTCAATGCTTGTGTCTTTTCAATTTTTACCTTTTTGGACTCACTTTCTACTGGGACCAGCTCACATATTTTCATTGCTTGTGAAAAAAGTAAAGTCATGCTAATTTTAGGCTACTATTAAGAGTTACAAATTTAATTTCACAAATTTGGAGCTTTCCATATAGCTATATTAAGGACATAACTGGTTAAAACTTGTTCATTTCTACATAGCAAACTATTATGGGTTAATAACAGATTAATCTGACACTGAACAACTTCCTTGAAAACAGAATATCCTAAGACAGACTACTGTGCCTGTAAGTGTCAGGTGAAGACTATTTTTAGATCTGTGAAAATTTTTGCCCTATAGAAGTAGATTTAATCAGGCAGGGCTGATTAAACAGCTGTTTACTGTGAGAATAAAACATGGAACTGAAATATTGTTCAAGTCAAGGAGGATGGGACGCTCCTGTTGCTTTTCAGATCATGGGATGAGTTGTAAAGACCCCAGAAAATAGTTCGCACTCACAAGTACAAAACACTTCAATGAAGTAATTTTATTCTTGAAAGTGCTTTTTGTTGTTTTTTTTTCTTTTGTTTACTCCCTCCAGAATTTCTGCTTGACTGAAAATTCAGAGGTGAGTGTTCATGCTGAGGAGGAACGAAAGGTGGTTTTGAGATGCCCATATCTCTTGCAGACCAAGAGCATCAGCCAATTCCACATGTTGTTCTATGGTACTGGCTGTTGTCCTTAGCAGTGTCACTGAAACAACCCCTTCATCCTTGCACAGCTGCACTGAGTGCTACTTACACTCCAGTTTAGGGCACCAGTGTCATCCTGTCTGCTGGGGATTTTATTCTCCAGATTTACCTTCCTATTCCTGATAATCGTCTGCAGGCTTGTCAGATGCTGGTGACAGCACATGCCCCACTGCAAGGAAGAGACACCACAGATCCTTGCCTTCTTGGTTCATAGGTTCCCCAGGGATGATGACAATGTGGAGACACGGAGTGAGGGACGTCTCTGAAGAGAGACAGTAAATTTTGTGGCTTTTGCACAGATAAGGTAGCCGTGCTTCTATTTTGTTACAGCTAACATAAATTTTGTAGCTTGGACTCCATCTAAAAGTTGCTTTTCTAAGCCCAAGGTAGGTCTTAGTATTTTTTAAAATATTTCTTGACTATTGTGTATTGCTATCTTTTTTAAAAAAAAGAAATCAAATATACAATTTTCAGTGCTTCTTGACCAGCTGTTCTGAGTCATTGAGCAAATTACCAATACTTTTCCTTATGCTGCAGCTTGAGATTCTAGCATATTCCATGGCCTATTTCTTGGATTAAATATATGGCCTTAAATGGTGAGAAAATGATACATCTCTCAGGAAAACTCAAGATTTGCTGTACACTTATCCAGAACCAGAACAATTTTTCTTCCTTACTGATGACAACTCTCATCAGTCTTTTGCAGATAGACAAATGAAAATCTAAGTTGTAATCCATGCATAATATTATAGCCACAGGTTACTAGCAAAAATTGTTTAAATTCAGCTGACTGAAAATTTGGGCCTCCTTTACTAATAGAAGCTTTCTCTCTGCTGCACCTGTGATGCTGGCAAGCCCAAAAGCTAAGATCTAACCTTTGGGTTTGTTTCTCTTGCTGCTTCTGAGAGTGCCAAGGAATATCCATATGCTATTGTGCTGGCAAATACTGTCAAACAACAACAAAAAATTTGTACAGAAACAGCAGCAGTGGGTTCAGCCAGCTTCATGCTGTAGTAGGAATCCCATTCTTCCTGCTCAGAAGTTGCAGTCAGGCTTGAGCCTCTCTTCCTATATGTCCCCTCTTATACGTTTTAAAATTAAATATAATGTTTGACGCACTTATCAAAACCACCAATGGCTACAGTGCCATCATCAAGGTTTGCATTTCCTAGCAGACAATCTGAATTGAAGGATCTTCAGCACATCTGCAAATTCACCATTTCTTTTGCAAAAGGTGTTCGAGTTTGTCTTCCATCTTTCTCCATGTTTTTTCCCCTCTCTCTCTTCCACCTACCCTCCAGCTGCAGCTGCTGTATTCTGGGGCCTGTTTGTGTTTTGTAATAATTATTGCATAGCCTCTGTGATCCCTAGTCTCTGGTTCTGCAGAAAAAGTTTTCTCTGCCTTGCTATTTATTTGCCCAGTCATCTGAAATCCTAGTGAGTAAAAGACGTGGAATAATGCTTCATTTGGAAAGAAACTGTTCATGTTCCTGCTTTGTACACTGTTACCAAAATATCATCTATTTTAATAACAACACAAGTAATTCCAGTAGATATTCCTGTAGCTAAAATGCCTGCAGTAATAGACCTAATATACTATTTATTGCCCTTTAACTTAGTACTTGTACTTGAATGACAATAGTCCCACTGCGAAGCAATTGGTATAAGTTGGCCTACTGTGTTATTATGTTTTAATGTCCCTTACCACACACTTTTATACTGCAGCAAACGTTTTCATTGTGATACAAAATGTAGGTGAAATGAGATTTCTCTCTGCTTTATAGTTTAAAAAACAAACAAAAAACCACCAACTAGAATTGGGGTTAAAAAAAAAATATCTGTAATGTATATGTATATTTTTATATTTATAGATGTGTAAAATGAGCTGGATTCTATTATCTCTACTGAAGTCAGTGAAGCCAGTTTGGTTAACTGACAGAATCAAGCTGTGTGTGACACAGTGTGGGTATGAGTATTTGCTCTCTGTGAACTGCAAAACATCCTAGTGGTACTGATATAACATACAACAAACTATGATATAATTTGGAACAACGCTTTCCTTGGTGAAGGAGAAAAGCAATTATATGATTAAAATAGCTGGAATCAAGCTTATTGCACAGATAAGTAGCTTATATTTTTCAAAAAATGTGATTAATTAGAGAATAACTTATGTTATAGTGTAACTGTATACTGAGAGAATGACAAATCTCCTTCCGTAGATTGTTTCTAGCCCCAGTTTCTCATAATCCTTGGTTTTAGGGAAAGTATATGAAAACCAACAGAATTTAACGTTGCAAAAAATGTGTCTGCCCTGACGTGATGAAAGCTCAGAGCAGACGCTGTTGTTGTTGGAAAGTGTCTCTGATGTTACAAAAGAGTGACTGCCCCTCTGGGCCCAATAAGGCTCCTGTAGCTTTTGGCTCATGTGAGGCTTCTGATTCTCGTTAGCTGCACTTCACTCTTATCCTCATTGCTCATCAAAACACCTTCTTTGACTTCCTTTCTTAGCCCTTTGTACCATGACGTTCAAGTGCATGTTGTATATTTATCTCTTCCTTTTTATTATTTTTTTTCTTTCCCTCCTGCATTTAGGAGATGGTGCCTTGAAAACTGGTCTCTTGGGGATGCTCCTAGGCTGCCTGGACAGGTGGTTTCTATGCAGTGACTTAGTTACTTTTAGACACAAATCATGCTTTTAGTCTCTTTTCCACTTTGCTTGTGGGGGTGCAACAAAGAAGGGAATCCATTCTTTTATTTTCTCTTTGAAGCGTACACATATAAAAGTATTTTGGTGAAGGTCATTGCCATGTGAGGAGGGGGAGGGGGGAACTATAGGGTTACCTGATTTTTCCCAGCTACCTCCTCTTAATACGTCCAGAAAAGTTGTATTTAATATGTTGACACACTGTTGGATGTATAGCAACCCAGCCCAGCAGTAAGATCTTGAAACCTCTGGTGAACGGCCACTATGCACATACGGGTTGGGTGTGAGAGACCTGTGAAGAGAGTCCAACATGTCATAGTCATTTCCAGTCCGTTTTACATGTGATCTTAGATTACACACGTGCAATAAGTGAAAACCATCCAGGATAAGCCTGTGCATGTCTGTGTTCTCCCCGGGGGTTTACCCAGCTAGGGAACTTCACAGTTAAACTCTTGTCAAAAAAGGTAATTAAGATTTATGAAAGGTCACCAGGGAGAACAGGAGAAGGATCTGTGTAGGAAATGCAAGGCACGGTCGAGAGCAGTGTTTAAATGTTGGTAGAGAGTAAGCATAAAAACACTGCACATACCCTGTCTTTTAGGCTTGGACTTTATGAATAAGCATGAGAGACTTTGAACCGCAACTGCTTTTAGAGAAAGTTGTTAGATACGTTTCTAAGGAGAAAATAACCTATCCCTTCTGAGACCCAGTTAAGGAAAAGGTGATACTGTTGGTTTTGCTGGATATCTGTCAGAGCTGGGTAAAACCATCTTTGGGTTTTGTGAAAAAGAAAATATCCGGTAATAAATTTGCACCATCCTTCACGAGAACTGTTTTAAAACTATATATGAATTTCAACTTTCAAACTAGAACAAGCATCTTCGGGCTTTTTATTCCTCTTTTTGTTCCAGACAGCTGTATTGCTGATGTGCTCTTCTACTAACAATAAACAGGGCCCCAAAAAGCCAGCTTGCTACAACAAGAGGTAAGAAGAGCAAATCAAAGGCTATTGCAGCACTGCACATGGAAAGGCTGCACCTCAAATAATATAAGATATTTGTGCACAAGAAGTCCACAAAGGTCTATTTTTATTTTAAGAATAACAACATCTAGTTGCATAATTATATTAAAAGATTAAAAAAATCCCACAAAACAGAACAAAAACTTAGGTTGTTTTCTTTACATGTTGTTAAAGCATTAAAGTGTAAGCCTTATATGGGAAATAACAGAATGGATAAATAAACGTTTAGTAGGTTTTTTTAATTGGTGGTAAATTTGCTAAAACATAAAATCAGTTGCATCTTTATTATTTTATTTCTGCACGTACACAATGGTGCTAATGTATAATTAAACTACAGTGTGGTTATTGCTTTTTGCATTGTGGAGTAGTAAAAAAGGTTAGAAACAGATTTCTGTTTGGCAGATGTATCGCTTGCAGCTCAAAGTGTCAAACTTGCACATCAGGATCAAAATGTATGCAAAAAGGAAATAATTTGGACTTCTGCTGTGATTGAAAATAAAAGAATAGAAAATCACCCTTTTCACATGGGAAAAATACAGAAAACAAAGTTGGTAGAAATAATGAGAATGCTGTTTAGTATATTTTACCTTGGTTTTTACCATTACTAAGTAGAAAAGTTTTGCATGCAACAATCAGAGTAAAGAAACCTGCTTCTTTTCTTGTGAATTGTGTATGTCTACCAGTTTATTTAAAGCCAAATGTGGTAAGAGTGGAAGATACACCTGCTCTGAGCTCCTTGATTAGACCGATGTTTGGAGGACTTACAAGAAAGCAAGGTTTGTAACCTTTTCTGCAAGTGTCATCATGCTTTCCTACATTTATTGCCATCGCCCTAAGAAGTGACAGCCTTACGCGCCCTTCTGTCTACAAGCAAGAACTGGAAAAGCTGTTGGATAAGTAGAATACAAACTGTGAAATGCATAATCAATGTTTGATGAAGAAGGTGGGAGAATAAGGAAATTTTCAATAACTATTAAAATCCAAAGCCAAATGGCCACTGTCAGGCCGTTGCTCACTCTAAATAATACCTTGCACCAGTGATAGCTCCTCTTATTTGAATTGAAAAAATTGTGCCTTACCTTCATTCACATTACAACATGCAGAATCTTAATGTGACCCAAAGTAAAATAAAATTTGGCTCCTGACTTTTGAAAAATTTTAGTAGTAAAAAAAAAATTATCCAAAATGTTTTAATTGGTTTAAGTACTTTGGGAGAAATTAACAGGCTGAGTAAATTAAAGCCATCCCTGAAGGGGTCCCCAGGTGGGCAAGTAGGAGGAAAACTTGACACTTAAAGCCATGTATAAGACAAAGAGTTTAATTATTGTTTTAATGGGGATTTTATAGAATAAGAACAAGTGACTTAAAGCCAAACACCTTTCTGTCTGAATCACAAAATGCAAATGCTGTAGAACCTTCATCCCAAAGTCCGATGCTGGCACATGGGATTTTGATCTAACAAAACCTGTAGAGCGAACAGTACCCATCTGGGGAAAATACCAGTGATATAAAAGGCCAAATGAGGATGAATACAATTAATAGATCACTTTCCTCAGAGCTATTTCCAGACCATGTATTTGAAGCAGATTAATAGACAGGCCTAGATTGTTTCAGTAAGCAATTTCAATGGAGCTTGGTTCACCTTGAACAGAAAGACAAAAGACCCAACATAATTCACAGGCTGTGATCCAGATTCCAGAATGTGGAAACTTAAAAGAGTAGGAGCTGCAAGGATGAGAGAGGTCTCAAGCAGAGAAGGAACAAGTAATGTGAAGACTATGACATTTTATTTTCCTGATAAACTCCTTTAGAAAAACTGTCCATTTAATTCTTGCAAACAGAGACTCCTGCTGTGTATAGCAGCTCAGTATGCACTCAAAATTTTACATGAATAAAATATACAGCTGACAATCTGACCTGCGTTATTTCCTAGCCATTCAAGTTCTATCTGCAGTCTGGCTGAAGGAAAAGTTTTTTAACTAGAAATAGTTCGAAAACATGGGAGAAAGCTTCCAGAAATAGTCTTCCAGAAAAGACATGCTTGGTTTTGGTGTTGTTTGTATCAGCCCTATCAACACAACTTTTTTTGTTTGGGTTTTTTTTTTTTCCTTCTCTGAGTTTTTCTTCTTTTAATTGTTCTTCCTAGTCCTGCTCATAAGTGGACGCTAAATGCTTCTATCTTAATTTAGCTAGTATTTAATGGATCTGTGAAAACACAAACATTTAAACATATAAGCTCTTCACAGGTCTCCATTTAAAGTATTTAAAATTTGGTGAGAAGTGCTTAATGATTTCTAGAGAAAATAACCTTGATTATCCATTACAATGAATAATAGTTCTTTCTCAAAGGGTATCTTTTTTATGTAGTATTTTAGTTATGTGGTTTAAAGGTAAAATGCTAAAAGGGCAGTCCGGTTTACAGAATGAACTATGTCTGTTAAAATCCTGTTTAAAATTTTATGATACTGAAGTTTATTAACATTGAAAGAAATTCAACACCTAGTGTATGGTCCCTATTGCCACCTTCATTTTTTATCCTGGCCCTCTAATAGACCACTTCAAACTGAATAATGTATCGTGCAGGAACCAAACTGGAATTGCTGCTAAGGGTGGCTTAATTAGACTGGTGGTGGTACACAATAGGTTTATTCATCTATAAGTCGGTTTTATAGACTTCTGGACTTCTTTCAAACCAAAAAGTAGAAGAAATGCAGTGAAGTGGAAACAGGTCCCACTGCAACTGGGGCTGTCCAGGAAGGCAATGGATTACTTGAGTAGGATAAGAGGAGCAGAGTAATTACTGGAGTGTGTTAAGGAGAAGTAAAGCATACACCATCCTAAGAATGAATGAAACTTCTGAAAGCTATCTATTTGACAGAGGAAAACAGAAAAAGAGGGAAAGATTTTCATGCATCTTAGCACATCTGAAACTGATGTCAAACATGCAAGATGACAGCTTGTTCAATTTCTAATTTGAGATCAAATTATAACAGAAATCAGGGGGCCCAACCTGAGAAAAGGCTTATCAGAAAGATATATTTTTTTTGTACATTAAAAAAATTTTGAAAATGCAGATTTTGCAGGTTAAGGAAGGCAACGAAGCCAAACCATATGTTTTCAGGGGGGGAAACAAAAAATGTTAATGCATTGGACAAGTAAATCTTAAAACTCCTATGAGCATACAGAAATGAAACAAGATCAAACACTTAAAGCAACAGTCTAAACAAAATCTAATTCATTATTTAGAACAAGCAGGATGAAAAACTG